>OVBE01002738.1:0-29450 GCA_900406425.1 Iberis pinnata | reverse complement strand
AATAATAATAATAATAATAATAATAATAATAATAATAATAATAATAATAATAACAACTAGAAGTATGATTTATAGAAATATAATTTAAAAGTTGCATTTGTTACAATTCAATTTTTTTGTTAAATTGAGTAATTAAACCAAACATATCAATATGCATTGGTGAAATATAAATATAATATTACATTGTATAAGAAAATATGTTTTGTAGACTTTTGCACAAAAACTGCTCTTTGCTACCTCTTGGGATCACAAGATCAATAATGTTATTAAGTTGTAACACAAAAGCAAATGATAGTTTCAATTAGGTTTTCGAATTTAGAACCCGAAGAACCGGAACCAAACCGAATACCCAAAAGCCAAGTTTTACAAAAAATCATGAAAAAAAACCAAATCAATTGTTGAAAAAAAACAACTATCAAAGCAGGACCGCCAATCACAAAGTGATACGTGGCGGTCCTAATCCATTTTAAAATAGCCAAAAGAAGGAACAACTCTTTCTTTCGCATGCATACTTCTAAATTTTTTATTTTTTTAGTGGTTTAGATATGCCAAAAATGGCACGTTGGACAAGGTCTAAAGCTTTATGCAATACACATCTCTTCACTTTCATTAGTGTCTCACTGACTTTGACTTTGATATAATACACGACTTGTGTTTCAAACAAAACCCTAAGTCTTAATATCTACATTTCTCTTACAAAACCACATTTTTCATCACAACACTTTTCTAATCTGAATCTTTAACAACAGTTTTGGAGATTCAGAAGAAATAGTTTCCATTTCGTTTTAATAGCTACATATGGATTTCAAAGAAATTTCTTCACAAAGATTCTGACTAAGTTTATACTATATGGGTATATACTATAGTGTTTGTAAAGTACTTTTTATGATATCTATATCACTGCATCTTCAATGATCACCAGTCAATATCGATACGACCGCGACATGTGGCACATAGTTGTTTCGATTCCTTGCCTTCCCTCATGTACAAGAGCATCACCGCTGTATTGACCTTGTAGAGCCACTCTTTCATCGACGGCGTCGGCTGATTTGTTGTCGTATTTGGTCCATCAAAAATATTACAAATATAGTATAATGTATAAAGAATAACCATAAACCAATAATGTATATCATACAAAGTTTTGGTAATTGTCAATACCAAGAATCTTTTAATAGGCGTCGTATGAAAGCAATGTACACTCCATCACAATGAGAGAGAATGTTGTGAAGTTTGTACATGTTCTTATGGTTGCTTTTGCTTTTATTATAAGCGCATACTGATTGTGATCAAGTTGTAAAGGATACTCAAACCTAATCTTGAGCTATAGATGAAAAAAGATACACAAGATTAGTATAATACTACAATTAAATCTAATGTTTTGAGGCTAAACTTTACCGATGGAAGTCTTTCAATTTTCAGTTGGAGAACTTGAGGAAATTGTATGAAGACTTGTTCATTTTTGACAGAGTTGTCAAAGAATTCATACACTTTTGTAAGCAGGAACCTCAACACTCAAACATGTAACAATGATCAAAGTCAAAACCTATTAAAAAAGTGAAGTCTTTTCATTTAAAACTTCTTAATGTAATATGATTTTTGATCACTTCTGTTTCCGATGATGTGACCTTCAAAGGTATCCATTATCAACTTTTCTTCCTGTGTAACCAGCAAAAAAAAATGTATTGGTGAGGGATTATAAGTAAACACAATAAAAATCAACTCTTGTATACCTTCGAATGGTTTGTTATTTCTTTGCATATGTCTTCAAAGGACTTTCCCTTGAAATTCACAGCATCATTTGACAGTATCATTTCCTTCAATTCTAGCTTTGTAAGCATATGCTTAATTGCACTAACATGTGATGAGGAGACATTATCAGAACAAGAAATGGGGAAATGAGTTTGGTTTTCTTTCTTTCAACAGACAATAATTTTTGGTTTAACTATTTTGTTTTCAACTTATACAGAGGCAGAATACACTAATGTCTCTACGATGTTCATATATAACTTGGGATAACTACACTTAATGATTGTGACCATGAAGGTATAAGACACGCTCTTGGATGGTCAGGTGTGCTTTTCACGTCAATCTCTGACTTATATGTTGTTTTGAAACCTAGGTTTAAAGGTTTTTAGATATGTGATGAAGTAGCCATCATTTGCTTGAATTATGCTGTATGGGTTCTGTTTTTCAGAACGTTCCAAGCTATTACTATCATTTTTATTTGTATATTTGGAGTTGCCTTTATAGCTGTTTTTGGTGATTTTTGTGTGGTAAAAATACACTAGTAGGAGAGAACCACAACCCCATAGAGTGGTTGTTGTAATGCTTGAGAAAATGCTAAAGTAACTTGCTGAAAATTCACAAATTTTGTTTGTTGTTTTGGTTCTAATGGCTACACATCCAAAAGATGGAAATACTTTGGCTTTGGTCAATTATTTGAAAAAATATTATCTACAAATTGCTGCTGATGTTCTTGTTTAAATGTCTGTTAATTTGTTTTAAGTTTATGTTAGTATTTTGTTTTGTAGTTTTAAGTTTATGTTATTGTTTTGTTTTAGTGTTGTCCATTAAACATTTTGTAATGATGGTTTTAATAGATTAATTATTGTTCATGCGTTAATGCGGCATTACAGTTGAATCATGGCTTATAAGCTCAAAATCAAGCTGCATTTACTTTTTATTTATTACATTATTTTTCTTATTTTTAAAAAATGAAAATAAAACATAATAATTATTAAATATGAAATAATATAATTACTTTTTACATAGATAATGATTAAAAAATTAAAATTTCACATCGAATGCAAAAATAACTTGAAAAACATATTATAAATAAACTAAAATGATGAAAAATAATAATAATAGCTAGAAATATGATTTTTAGAAATCTAATTTGAAAATTGCATTTGTTGCAATTCAATTTTTTAAAAATTGAGTAATTAAATCAAATATATCAATACGCATTGGTTAAATATAAATATAATATTACATTTTATAAGAAATATGTTTTTGTAGATTTCTGCACAGAAACTGCACTTATTGCCTCTTAGGATCACAAGATCAATAACGTTATTAAGCTATAACACAAAAGCAAATGATACTTTCAATTTTAATAAAATATACACAGACGATCAAAGAATGTAACGATCGATTGCATCATATGTATTTTATTCCGTCAAAAGTCCTAGAGACACATTATGAAAAAATTCATGAACCGAATATTAACAGTTGCTCTTGGAATACAAATGCTGACCTGAAATATACAAGGATTTCATGTTTTGAATTAGCTTTCCAAACCAACTTCAATGATGAGTCTGATATAGCGCCAATTTACTAATGTTGTTTATAAATCACATAATTACATGCCTATTTAAAAATAAAATAAAAATTACTACATTTCATTTTTATAAAAATGAAATTGTTGGGTAAGAAATGGTAATGGGAGCCCAATAAACAATTGTTATAAGGCCCATAATTGATTTTATCCCCAAATTGCGAGAGAAATCAATAAACTAATAGTGTTGGTGATGTATATGTGAATGAAAATTCTGTTTATATAACATCTCAAGTAACAATAGTATACAATTTAAGTTTCTTCATACATCAAAACCCTAATTAAAACATAAAACCAATTGGACCAAAAAAATATAAAATCAAAGTTATGTAAGAGACAAGGCTCCTTGTATAACATCCCAAAACAAGCGTGGTTGAAAGAAAAGAAATAATAGATTCCAAATGGTGAAATGAGTAAGATGATTACTCTAAAAAAGATGAACCTTTTAATAGATTAGTGACAATGACAAATGAAAAGAATGATTTATTGGTTTGAAACATAGGGGGTGGAGATCGTTACATAATAACCAAATTAATGTCTTAGTTTTATTATTTTCTTTTAATTCTTTAATGTTTTCTTTTTGAAAATATATTGTTACAAAATATATTATTAAAATTATAAATTTATATTGGCATACTAATTGTCTACAACAAATTATAGGGACATGATAGTAATCTTTTATAAATGAGAGTACCTAAACACCAATGAAATTGAAAGATACCTTATTTTCAAATTACCTAAGATAAAAGTGTTTATATAGCCAATTTTTTCTATAAAAAAATCAAGTCTTTCAATTTTACTGTAAAATGATCCTTGGTCACTATTTTTTTTTCTTGTGTAACCTTCAAATATATTCATTATCAATCTCACTTCATGAATAGCCTACCAATAACAGTAAAAAGTATATGTGAGAAATCAAAAATACATACATTATATATGTTTTCTAATTCTTTGCAAATGTCTTCAAGGAAAGGTACCTTGAAAATCACAACATCACTTGACACAGTCATTTCCTTCAAGTCAAGCTTAGTAATCACATGTTTAATTGTTGTTACATGTGGCGAGACATTTTCATAAGTATCAATTATAGTTTTTCGGATCATATGTATATTGAAGAGGATTTGAAATATAGAGTTGGTATATCCTCAATCATATTTCGTTTTGCAATGATCCAAACATCTGGTTAAAACTATGTATTTCCTTGAATCTAAACACAAAAATCTCAAATGTGAAATCCTTACATCTGACAAACAAACATAATTGATAACAACTAATCAAAGAATGCAATCATCGACATCATGGTGTTTTATTCCACCAAAACGCTAGAAACACAAATCTTGTTGAAACAATGTTTCGCGAAAAACAACGATCATTCTCATCGTACATATTTTATTTCGTCAAAAATTTTATAGACACGTTTTGAAACACGATCCATGAACTGAAAATTAACGGTAACTCTTTCAATACGCTTATCTGAAATGTACAAGAATTTTACGTTTTTAAAAAGCTTGACAGAACAACTTCAATGTCGATTACTCTGACAAAGTGGAAGAACTTGAGTTTCCTTGTTTTTATGTCAAAGTCCTAATGTTGTTTATAATTCATGTCATTACTTGACTATTTAAAAATAAAATAAAACTTACTAAATCAACATGTAATTGGTTGTTCCTAAGTTTGTTATGATTAACTGAATTGTTATATGTTTAACAGAAAATTAATGTATTAGAGTTGTTAATTAACATACGCGTAAAGTTAAAATAATAATAAGTTCACTTAATAAAATGGTAAATACCATAATTAAGTATTAAATAATATTTATAAACAGAACTCATAGAATCTAAATTTACAAGTTTATACATATTTAATACAATTCTCGAGTTAAACTTAAACATCATGATTAGGCTAAATCTAATAAAATTATATGTATCCTAACTAGATTTCTAAAAAATATATATTATAAATGCATAATCAATCATGTTTATTTGGAACCTACATATTTACAATTTCTTGTATAAAATTAAAAAACCTAATATCAAATAATTTCTTGGAATCATTTCGTTTTTATTGCATGCAACATAATTTTATAGCTAAGACTATAAGATTTTTAATAATAATATATTTTCATGTATAATGAAGCTAATCACATCGTTGTACAGTAATATACAATTACATAATTATGGACTAAAAAATTAAGAGTTCTATCCTTCTTTAATTCATTATTCAAATTGAATAATTATTAAAATCATAATACAGAAAATATGAAGCTTCGACATTAATTTATCTTCCTAAAATTATAATAGGCTTTTCTACTTCATATCTCATTTAAGATTTGTTGGGATTTCTTCTTTTTTTTTTTTTAATTTGCATCGAAGATTTACTTTCATCAAAATCATTAATTACAATATGTTAGACTTGTTGGGATTTAAACATTTTTTCCTCTTTTTGCTCCGTCTTTTAGGAAAGGCTTTTTTAAGTATTTTTCATAAATTCTCCTTATATCACGGTTAAAAAAATATTACTAGCCTAATTTTTTTCTAATTTTGAAGTTTCATATTTTTCTGTTCATATTTAGAATATTTCCAAAAAGTTGGAGATAACTACTCTTAAAATTTGACATTGAGATATATAAATGAAAAGACATTGTTTTGAGAAATTTCTTTTTTTTTTTTTATAGAGAATATCCAATTTTATAAAAAATATTGAGAACTTATCATATTTAAAATATGAAGTTATCATATTTTTTATTGAGAATATGATAACTTCACATTTTTTATAAAATATGATAACTTCATATTTAAAATTTTGAATGTATTTGAAATTTTTTTTTCAAAACAATTTCTTTTTATAAAAAAATGAAACCTACAAACTATAAAAAAAATTTATATTTTATGTGCATTTGCAGAATATCCCGAAAGTAAAATATAAAATTTATCATTGGAGATAAAATACATTCAAAATTTTAAATATGAAGTTTGACTTTTAGATACGTAAATGAAAAAGAATATTTTCACATAGATTTTATTGAGAATATCCAATATTACTGATGAAGCTAATATCGATTCAAATGAATATCATTCAAACTTCTAAATTAATAACTACTCACATATAACCAAATTAATGCATAAAAAAAACTTAGCTAATAATGTCTATCAAAATATCTTTGATAGTACTCCATTAATTGCCACACAAAAATCCTAATTCCTAGAGGCAAGATTCATAATCCTCATACTCAATTGTTTAGTTATAGAAAGCTTAGTAGAATCAATAAAATAAATAATCTTATCATTCTTCTTATGCCTAAACATCCAAATCGTCAGAAAATCACGATACTTCTCAAGTCCATACTTAGCCACAAACTTGTTCCATCCCGAAGTTAAAACAGGAATCTTCTGATTCCACAACTTTATCATCATTACATGAACATCTCCATTTGGTCTATGCACATAAACTTCAAGTCCATTAGTACTTAATTTTGGAATCTCTGATTCATTAAGAAGATTAATCTTCATCTTCTCTATTTGTAACTTCCCCAACATAAGTATGTTTTGATCTTCTTTTACATCACTTTCTATTAACCGATTACGCATTGGTTTGCTATATTGTTCCATTATATCATCGGTATCTTCTATTGACCTTGTGTTGTTGATCCATTGAAGATATAACTCTAAGCTTTCTTTAGAGTCATCTTTTTCAATGATTTTTCTTCTCTTCTTCTTTTTTGGTTGTTGAGTTTCTTCATCTCTTCGCATAGAGAGCCAATTGTTATCTAACACATACACGGCATACCAGTATTTCTCTTCTTCTTCTTTGGGTTTTGTTATCTTTATTGAATTCTCCATTAATTTTTTCTTTTTGTATTTCTCTCTATCTCTCTCTTATAGGAAATGAAATGAAAAACCTTAAGTATTTTTATAATCTACATTTGTAACTAATTATTTCCATTTTACACGTCTTTTTTTAATTGTTTTTTTCCATTTCGTTATATTTCCACATTTCATTTTGATAAAAATGAAATTGTTTGGCAACAAGTGCTAATGGGAGCCCAATGAACAATTGTTATAAGGCCCATAATTTATTTAAATATATTTATTTCCATTTAGTTTTGAAGTTTCATATTTTTCTTGTTCATATTTAGAATATTTCCAAAAGTAAAATATGAAATTTATCGTTGCAAATATATAACTACCCTTAAAATTTCTAGATATGAAATTTAACTTCTAAATAAGTAAATGAAAAGACAATATTTTGAGTGATTTTTTATTAAAAACAGCTAATATCAATTTCATTAGAGATGTGCATGTTAATAACTTTTCACATCAATTGTTTAGTTATAGAAAGTTTAGTTGAATCAATAACAAAACAATCTTACGATTCTTCTTATGCCCTAGCCAATATTCAAAAGCTAACTTGAGTCCCAAGACTCTTAAGATTTGTTGGATTTTTTTTTCCTATCGAAGATTTCGTTTCATCATATAATCATTCATTAAAATATGTGGAAGATTTGTTGGGATTTAAGCATTTTTATTTTTTCTCTTTTTTTAAGGAAAGTTAAAAAATAATATTACTAGGCTATTTTTTTAGTTTGAGGTTTCATATTTTTATGTGCATTTTTAGAATATTCCAAAAAGTAAACTATGAAATTTATCATTGGAGATAAATACATTCAAATTTCTAGATATGAAGTTTGACTTTATATATGTAAATGAAAAATATATTTTCACATAGATTTTATTGAGAATATCAAATATTACTGATGAAGCTAATATAGATTCAAATGAATATCATTCAAACTTCTAAACATGTAGGTTAATAACTATTCACATATAACCAAATTAGTTCTTAAAAAAACTTAGCTAATAATGTCTATTAAAATATTTTTGATAGTACTCCATTAATTAACACACACAAAAAATCCTAATTCGAAAGCCTAGAAGCGAGATTCATAATCATCATACTCAAATGTTTAGTTATAGAAAGCTTAGTAGAATCAATAACAAAAGAAATCTTACCATTCTTCTTATGCCTAAACATCCAAATCGTGAAAAAATCACGATACTTCTCAAATTCATACTTAGCAACAAACTTGTTCCATCTAGTCCACAACTTAAACATCATTACATGAACATCTCCATTTGGTCCATACACATAAACTTCCAAGTCTATTAGTACTTAATTTTGGAATCTCTGATTCATTAAGAAGATTAATCTTCATCTTCTCCATTTGTAACTTTCCTAACATAAGTCTTTTGTGATATTCTTTCACGTCACTTTCTGTTAACTGTTTACGCATTGGCTTGCTACATCGTTCCTCTATATCATCATTAATACCTATGATATAGCACAATTTTGTAAAGAAAAAATTTTGTTGAAATATAATATCACATTACAAATAAAAAAGTACCTATAATATCTTCTAGTGACCTTGTGTTGTTGATCCATTGAAGATATAACTCTAAGCTTTCTCTAGAGCCATCTTCTTCAATGATTTTTCTTCTCTTTTTCTTCTTTGGTTGTTGAGTTTCTTCACCTTTTCGCATTGAGATCTAACACATACACACCATACCAATATTTCTCTTCTTCTTCTTCTTCTTCTTCTTCTTCTTCTTGAATTGAATGTGTTTTTGTTATCTTCTTTGAATTCTCCATTAATTCTTTCTTTCTCTGTATTTTTCTCTATTCTCTCCCTGATAAAAAATGAAATGAAAAATCTTTAGGTTTTTTATAATCTTTTTTTTGTCACCAAAAAAGCAAACTATAAATAAAAACAACAGACTCAGACACATGATAAATTATCAAAAGATGAGGACAACCAACTCGGAGTCGTGGTATTGGAAAAAGAGAAGAGCTTCTTGCATTGTCGCCCAACTCTTGCCAAGAAATCCGCTCGCTTTTTTGACACCCTCGAACAATGAAGAAGTTGAAAACCTGGATGGAAAGACTTGTAAGTGGATAAGTCTGACAGTTCAGAAACATAAGCCGGCCAGTCGGATGGTCTATTGGCCATGTTTACTAGATCTGTAGAATCTGTGAAGACAACATCACAATGATAATTCAAGTGCAGTAAACATTTTAAAGCCCAAAGATGACTTAAGAGCTCATTATGTAGTGGTGTTAGGCTCGCATACATTCCCCTAATACCCATGATCTCAATAAGGCCCAATGGCAACTGAAGCACCCACCCCGCCCCGGAGAAAAACTCATCTTGCTTCCAAGATGGAATCCCCGTTATTTGTGACTGATGAGGTTTCATAAGTTGTGAGTGAGCTTATATCCACTCCTTTGCCTCATTTGACGCTATCTTAATGATATCAGGTGGTTCCCAAATTTTGTTATTAAAAAGTTTATCATTTCGCGCCTTCGAGATAAACCACAAAATCCATATGAAACTATTCGGAAGGGTCGTAAGCTCTAGGAGCTCTTTATAGGATAGGAAGTAATGCATATTTTCCAGCAAACTAGTTGTTGGGAAGAAACCAGGATGGTTAGAAAAAGCAAATAGAGTCCAAGTCTGACTTACTGATGGACATTCAAATAAAACGTGATTGAAATGTTTTTTCTAATCTACATCCTTAACTTGTCATTTCCATTTTACACAATATATATATTTTTTTTTGGAGATTTTTTTTTTTTACTTTTTCCATTTCGTTATAACTCTACATCTCATTTTTATAAAAATGAAAAATGAAATTGTTGGAAAACAAGCGGTAATGGGAGGCCCAATAAACAATTGTTATAAAGCCCATAATTGATTTTAATATATTTATTTATTTGTTTTTTTTTTTTTTATTTTTAAACGCAGTCTTTTTCGTTATCTAGAAGAAAAGAGTGTCCTTTAATTCGCCAACAGATTTTCTTTCACAGCTTTGATACAGCTCTTTAGGTTGTTTCCTTCTCCTCCACATAACCCCACACTTTTTAACCATTTCTAAATCTCTGATCATTGTAAGATCTTTGAAGAAAAAGGTAAAATTTCCTTCAATTTCTCATCTTTCTTGATGGGTTTTTCATTTCTGATAATGGGTTTATGCTTTTTCTTGTGTTGAGTTTATATTTCGAATCGTCACTTTTGGGTACTTGATCCAATTTTGTCTGATCTAGGTTTAAAGGTGTCTCTTTTATATCGGATTTGAATTCATTGACCATCTCTCTAAATTGCTTCATAGTCTCTACGAATGCCGATTTTGAGGCCAAACAGAGCAAACACGAGCTTACAGTCTATTTCATAATTTCAAAATTTTACTTTAAAAATCGGCCAATTCTAAAAAATTTATAATAAGAACTAGCCTATATTTTTCATCTTATATTGCGGCCTTTAAAATTGTAGAACCGGCTCGATCTCTATTTGATTCGTTTGTGACTTGTGAATCTCAATACATCTACATTGTTTAAGATCTGACTTTGGCATTTACAGGAGAAAAAGAGTTTAGAGTATTGAGATATGAAGGCACTTATTCTTGTTGGTGGCTTTGGGACTCGTTTAAGACCATTGACCCTAAGTTTCCCAAAGCCGCTTGTTGATTTTGCTAATAAACCAATGATTCTTCATCAGGTAAACTATACTGATATGATTATGTTTGGTTCGGTTCGGTTTCATTTTCTTAAATTTTGGTTTGGTCCTGTTCGATTTCGGTTATTCGGTTAATAGATTTTGATATTCATTCGATTAATTTTTTCATTTGTTTTGGGTATCTGATGGGATATTTCGGTATCTATTTGATTTTTCTGACCAAAAATTATTTAATAAAAATGAAAAAGATAATTTATTTTTAATTCATATTGTGTAATTTAAATATATTATAATATTATCTTTATAAAGTATAAAAATATTTGTGGTTTTTGATGACGTTGAGTTCGGTTCTGTTCCTATCATTTCGGTTCGGTTCTGGTTATTCGAGTAATAATTTTGTTTTACATCTATTCGGCTAATTTCATAATCAGTTGTTTGGGATCAAAACCGAGTATTTTAATTCGGTTCGGTTCGATTCTTCTAAAGTCGGTTATTTAAACCGAATTATGTATTCTTGTAGATAGAGGCACTTAAAGCAGTTGGAGTTGATGAAGTGGTTCTAGCCATCAATTACCAACCAGAAGTAATGCTAAACTTCTTGAAGGACTTTGAGGCAAAACTCGAAATCAAAATCACTTGCTCACAAGAGACTGAGCCTATGGGTACAGCTGGTCCTTTGGCTTTAGCTAGAGACAAATTGATTGATGGATCTGGTGAGCCTTTCTTTGTTCTTAACAGTGATGTGATTAGTGAGTATCCACTTCAACAAATGATCGAGTTTCATAAATCTCACGGTGGAGAAGCCTCTATAATGGTCACAAAGGTATGATTATCGAACTTAAAATAATCTCGTGTTTTACGATATGTTCAGCGCCGGTCCTGAAACCGAGCAGAGTAACCTTGCAGCCCAATTTATATTTTCTAATATTAGTTTAAGAACCGATCCATGTTTTCAAATTTTAAATTGCGGCCTATAAAATATCGGGACCGGTCCTGGATATGCTTATCTTATTCATCTAATGTTGAATGGTTATAATAGGTGGATGAACCGTCGAAGTATGGAGTTGTGGTTATGGAAGAAACTACAGGAAAAGTGGAGAAGTTTGTGGAAAAGCCAAAACTTTATGTAGGCAATAAGATCAACGCCGGGATTTATCTTTTGAATCCTTCGGTTCTCGATAAAATTGAGCTAAGACCGACTTCAATCGAAAAAGAGACATTCCCGAAGATTGCAGCGGCTCAAGAGCTTTACGCGATGGTTCTACCGGGATTTTGGATGGACATTGGGCAACCGCGCGACTACATAACTGGCTTGAGGCTCTACTTAGACTCGCTAAGAAAGAACTCTCCCGCGAAACTAACCAGCGGTTCGCACATTGTTGGGAATGTTCTCGTGGATGAAACCGCGACGACTGGGGAAGGATGTTTGATTGGACCTGATGTTGCTATTGGTCCTGGATGCATTGTTGAGTCAGGGGTTAGGCTATCGCGATGCACGATAATGCGTGGAGCTAGGATCAAGAAGCATGCGTCTATCTCGAGTAGTATCATTGGATGGCATTCGACGGTTGGGAAGTGGTCGAGGATTGAGAATATGACGATACTTGGGGAAGATGTTCATGTGAGTGATGAGATTTATACTAATGGTGGTGTTGTTTTGCCACACAAAGAGATCAAATCAAACATAATGAAGCCAGAGATAGTGATGTAAAAGAACAATGTGATAATTTCATTTATGTGCAACTTTTTTTTCTTAATTATTTGGTTTGATTAAAAGCATCAAAACTTTGTATATCTTCGTTTAGGATCATTTGGTGTTTTGTCTTTTTTTGTTTTTATTTTTTTTGTAACTTATCAAAACTATTCTCATTTCATTTTATGATTCTTTCATTATAAGTTTTTATTTAACCAAAACTCTAAAATCTTTTTTCTTTTCTTTGTTGGCTTATCAAAAATGATTCTCATTTCAACTCGGTTTATCTCGAATTTAAGTGTTACGAGAATACCATTTTGCACAAATTGTGAATTCAAGGTAATGAATTTGAAGTTCAAATGCAAATTTGTAGAGCTGGGAATTCGGTTTATTCAGTTCAATTCGGGGCGGTTTTTTCGGTTTTTGGATTTTGTACCGAATCGAATCGAATAAAATTTCGGTTCAGTTCGGTTCGGAAATTGGTTTATTCGGTTTGGTTTTTAGTTTTGAAGTTCGGTTTATTCGGTTATTTTTCAGTTTTTTCGGGTTTTTTCGGTTTATTTGGTTCGCTTTTTTTTGTTTATTTGGTTATTTTGGTTTATCGGTTCGGTTCGGTTTAGTTACCGAAACTGAATTTTTTTTTGTGCCGTCCGGTTATTAAAATGTAATTCGGTTCGGTTCGGTTCAAAAATTTTCGGTTTGGTCCGGTTCAGAATTTTCGGGTCGGTTCAAAATCCCAGCCCTACAAATTTGTATTAACTCCAGATTCACAATGCAAATCCAAAAGATGTATAGACAAGAATCTTGAAAAAGAGCAGATCTAGTAGGTAGCTTACAAAGAGTTTTTTTTTTTTTTTTTTTGACGAGCAAGACCATGTAGTAAAATGAACTTTTATTTTTAGGTGCAAATCCTAAAACCCTAAATCAAAACCACTTCATAAGAGAGGGTTTCCGAAGAGTATGTAGTAAAAATCATATGATGTGATATCAATACAGAGGAAAACATAAAAGCTAATCCTCTCCTCAAGTCTCAAACACATACACAAACACTAAAAGATCTTACGATTGGATGGGAATGTCTTGATGTGTGTAAACAATTCCATTGTCTCCATCTACAACTTGTCCATTTCCTCTCATTATCCTGCAAATCAACACCATTCTTACTTTTCAAAATGTTTCACCATGAAAATTACAATTAAGATAAAGAGAAAGAAACTCATTGTATTGATATGACATAAGTTAAGAATTTAGGATCTATTTTTAAATTTCAGTTCGAATTCAATTTGATTTTGGTTATTTGGATAATAGATTTTGATCTATTTTGATAATTTTTTCATTTGGTTCATATACGTCTTTGGATATTTCGAATTCTATTCAATTTTTTGACCAAAAACCTTATAAAAATTTCATAACTAATATGTGTAACAAAAAATATATGTAATTATATCATTTATATATGTTAATAAAAAATTATTTACTTTTGATAAAATTTGGTTAGTTTGGATAGTTTGATTCGGTTTCTAAAATTTTGGTTCATTTTGGATTTGGTTTGGTTTCTAAATTTTTGGTTCATTCGGATTTGGTTAGATTATTCGGGTATAGGTTACAAAATTCATTCGCGCAATTTCATAATTTGGTTCGGATTCAGAACCAAAATATTTTGGTTCGGTTCGATTCTTCAGAGTGATGTGGTTTTGAGTAAACTAAAATCGTACCATCTGGTTGTAAGTAATCCTTCAACTCCAACAGGACCACGAGCATGGATCCTACCCGTACTTATTCCCACCTACATATATATATAGACCAACTTCATCACTTACTCTTCCTCTGTTTTTGATTTTAATACAAAAGATTGTATATGTATCTCACTTACCTCAGCACCAAGTCCAAATCTAAAACCATCTGAGAATCTTGTGCTTGCGTTGTGGAAAACAGCAGCACTATTCAAGGAAAACACATCTTTAGAGTAAAGTAACCAACTTAATTCAAAGACAAGTTCATGTTCTAGTTACTTTACCTGTCTACTTGGCGAAGGAATAGCTCCGCAACTTCGGGATCTTCTGTTACAATGCAATCTGTATGTGCACTGTTTACAACAAACATACAACAACACAAGATAGCTAGTGAACATTTCCATTTAGATATGCAAGAACATTACAAAAGTCAATGTCAGATTTCGAGTTTTTTTACCTCCCATGTCGGTGAATGTGATCTATAGCACCATAAACATCTTCTACAACTTCAACGGTGCAAGCTTTTGAACAATACTCATGATTAAACGACCGTGCTTCTGGTATGTTTAGTATTGCACTTGCTCTTGGTCCACCATACAATGTCACTCCTGTAGTTTAATATACCTTAATACTAATCTAACAAGTCTTCAAAGATTACAACATAGAGACAAGTACATGGACCAATTCATGACCTACCATTGCTCTGCAGAACAAATATAAGTTCATTGAGCACAGCGTTTTGCTCAAAATCCTTATGTACAAGAAGAGTTTCCTGAAAAGAGAAGATGAAGTGAGGGGGATGAAATTAAAATACCTACTAAGGAATGTTAAAACCTCTTACCATTGCATTACAGGCTGCTGGATAATCCAATTTTGAATCAGAAACTATGCGCTTTGCCATATCCAGATTACAAGACTTGTCTATGTATATATGACAAATTCCATCTAGACATATGCACAAATAAGCCATATTCACTCTCTTGCACAATTCAACTAAAGAATCTTATTGAAGAGACAAACTTGAAACCGTACCAGCATGACCTAGCACAGGAATTTTTGTGGTATTTTTTATTTGGGAAACAAGCTTGTTGCTGCCTCTTGGGATCACAAGATCAATAACATCATCAAGCTGTAGCACAAATGCAAATGATATTAGTAAAATATAGAAAGACTTGCTTGTTGCAGCTCCCTAGTTTGTATATATGTTTTACCTTGAGCAAATCAGGAATCTCTTCTCTTGAAGTCACAAGCCCAATGAGTTTACCACCAACAGTCTCTGGAATTGCATTAGTGATCACCTAGAAGTTTTCCATGAAATTTACAAGATTTCAGTGATGTATTTTTGAGGAATCTATATAAATATGATGTGTTGTACCTTGTGTAAGATAGCATTTGATCGCCTGGCCTCCTTTCCACCTTTCAATAGAAGACCATTTCCACTTCGGATGGCAAGTGAAGCAATCTGTTTAGTTTGTGGTAAAACAAAGTTTCAGAAATTCACATTCTAAGAAAAGAAAGGAGTTTTGACTATTGACATATACCTGTACAAGTGCATCAGGTCTTGATTCAAAAACAATCAGGAGTACACCTAATGGGGATGAGGTCTTCTCTAAAACAAGACCATCTGCCACCTATAAATGGAATTGCCATGAAGAAACAAATAGCTTAAACGACTTATTGTATGCACAACTAATTATGTGATAACAATTAATTCTCTGATTACCTCAGTTTTCTTTAAAACACGACCTATTGGATCTTCCATTTCGGCTAGCTTTCGAACCGAAGCTGCAAGACTCGAGATCTATCAAGCACAAAACAAATAGGTTATAAAGAGAGGTGACATTGGCATAATTCCACACTACGAAATGGTCTTTACCTTCCCAGGTGTCATAACTAAGCGAGCCACTAATGACTCTTCAAGTCCAGCTTCTTGTGCTGCAGCTACATCTAATTCATTTTCAGCTCTGATTGTCTTTTCATTTGCTTCAAGAGCATTGGCAACATCAAACAGAATTTGTTTCCTATCTTCTGAAGATAGAGACTGTAGCAAATTTCAAACAGTGATGAATTAGTTAATTTTCACACTTTTAAAACAATGAATATGGTAGCTTTAAACAAATACCTGAAGCTTTCTAGAACTTTCTCTTGCAGCTACTGCCATGTCACGAGCACTAGAGTCTGTGATTGGAGCCCATAAATGAGCATCTTGATGGAACAAGGTTCCAACACGCAATCCTCTGAGGATTTTATCAATGTTCTCAGCTGAATACCCACTTCAAAAGTTTAAAAAAAAAATACAAAATATGTTTAGTTTATTGCTTAAATCGAACATATATCATGTATGATGAACGTAGAATGGCCCAAACCTGGTTATAATGACTGGAATCCCAGCATAAGCTGCATTCACTGCAGCTTTGACTTTTGCAGTCATACCACCTCTCCCTAATCTTGACTTGTCGCCGAATGTAATCTCGTCTTGATGTTTTTCTTTAACAAATGTGTGGATCAACTTTGAGTTAGGATCACTTGGAGGTCCTGTGTATAGACCTTCAACATCACTCAGAAGAATCAGAAGATCAGCTCTCAATTCCAGTGCCAGTAAAGCAGCTAAGCTGTCGTTATCCCAGAAAATACCAAAAGAATCCTGCATATATCATGTACAATAAAGCTTAAACATTAGACTACAAGATTCAAAGAAACCAGCTGAATCATATATTACAAATTTAAACATAACATTAACAGTTGATAAGAATCCTCACATATCAGAGTCAGTAGAGTGACAAGTCACAAACCTGGTATGGGGCTCTTCTGGTGCTTATAGCATCATTCTCATTAAAAATTGGAATAACGCTCAAATCCAACATCGACTTGACTGTTTCATTAAGCTGCTTTCTGAAATCCTTATCTCTGAAACTACTGTCATTAACCAATAGTTGAGCTGCAGTCACATCCAGCTAGCCAAAGAAACACCAGGAAATGAATCATTGATATTAAGAACTGAACAACAACAATCTGAAAAACAAGACTTAAGTATTCGGCTTAAAGAGGATCACCTGGTCAAACATAGTCTCATAATAAGCCATAAGACTGCTTTGTCCAACACCAGCACAAGCCTTCCCATCAAGTTCAGTTCGAGGCTTCTGGAGATCAGCAAAGCTACAATCCATCAAAACAAACAAAACTATTAATAAAAAACACAAAAGAAAACGCAGCTCACTGTTTAGAAGAAAGCAAAGCATAAGCCAATGGTTCATTGACCATATATGCTTAACCTGCTATTGACTAATTGTCTGTATCGAAGTCTTTGCCTGCCAAGGCCAACTGCACCAGATGACACCAAAATCACCTCAAATCCATCCGAGTTTAATTCCGCAAGCTAAAGGTACAATTACATATTCACATGTCTTTCATGAAAACCTTTCTTCCACAATTTTGAGAAATAATCAAAACTGATAAATAAAAATCAAATTTACCTGCTCACACAATGCTCCTAAGCGACCTAAAGCTAATCTTCCACCTTTTCCAGTAACAACTGCAGTTCCAACCTATAAGAATTTATCCACAAACATCATTAATAAGCAGAAATCTCTGATTATTCACATTCAAATTAAGGTTCATACACGTAATTACGATCGAGATTCGAGAGGCTTCTTTGTTTTCAGTAACTGAGAGTTAGATTGCACGTAAATTGTATAAGATTCGATTTCTACATCAGTACAAACTTTCTCAGACGCAAAAACGAGATTAAACACACTATTCTCAGTATCCACATTAAACCAACGATCGATGAAACACTTGAACAGATTAAACGAACATGACGATACACAAATACAACGAAACTCTAAATCAGCAACTAATTTAAAAAAACACAGTCGATCAAAACAAAATCTGAAAATGCGAAACGTTTCTCCGCGAAACACAGAGAGAGATAGAGAGATAGTAACCTTAACGACGATACGCTTCACGTCTTTAGTAAAAGCGCGTGAACGATCTAACTCCTCCATTGTCATCTACCAAAACCAAAACAGCAGAGAAACGAGTTAACTCAGTCGGACTCAGTGAGAGGAATATCTGGTTAGTGAAAGGTGGAGATTACTATGGGAGAGATGAAGGAGTTTTATAAACACAACGGAAAACAGAGAGGTCAGATCCTGCTAGCCAATCACGATTCGCCACGTGTGGGAGTAAGGGTATATTTGGAATATATGAAGTGGCGCGTGTTTGTTGGTTGGTGCATGGTAAAGAGATTATGGTGCGTCACAGGAGATGATTACTTAGCTTGAGGGTATTTTGGGTAATTTGAAAATTTGGCGGCTGAGGAAGCGCCGTACTAGTGAAAAAAGCGGACAGCGAAGCAAAGTTTTAAGATTTTTAAGATTATACAATCAATAAATCATAATTTTCTTTTATGCGGCGCCACAACAATTTTAAATTTTAAAGTATATTTTGTTATGGTCTAAATCGATTTTGAAACATTATATAGGTCAATGCTTATGATGTAGATATAATGAAGACCAGTTGAGTTGATTGTCTAAATGGTAAATCCTCTAAAAATTTTTGTGGTTCGCTTTTTTAAGTCACGATTGATTAAAAAAAATAGTTGAATGCAGATGAAGATGAAATAATAAACATATAAACTGAGAGTAGGAGTTGAGAATATAAACCGAGAGCAGAATCTAAGAGCATAATCTAAGAGCGGAAGCTGAAAGTTATTTTTTTTCAAAAATATAAAATAAATTTATTGTTATAAAAATAAATAAATACGATTATTAAGAAGTTTAAAACTAAACAAGAGTTAAAAAAATGTGAAGATACTATGTTTTAATTGTGAAATGTGAAAGTTTTATATGTCATTAATGATTAAATGAAATATAAAATAAACACATAAAAAAATCATGCAAGAAGGTAGCCATTCAAATTTTCCGGTAAGAAGGTCTACAACCCGTTAAGATATTTTATTATTTTGAATCGGATTCAAATATTTAGCTTCGGGTTCATGTCGAAATTCAGGTATATCTGAATTTTATTAAAAAATTCAAACCAAATCGACCTCAAATTTTATAATTCAAATCCATTTAAAATTTTAACAGGTGTTAAGCTGGTTTAATAATTTGTTATTTAGTCGATGTAATTTAAGTTAATGTACAAGAAAGAATATGTTAAACATTTTCTTATACTAGTTCAATTTTATTATAAAATTTAATGTATAAATAAATATATAAAATAACAAAAAGCTCATTTCTCCACTAAATTACACAAGTTAATCTTTAAAATATATTTCTTCGTGAATATATTAATATTTACATGATATACATAACTATATATATAATATAATAGTTATAAGTACATGTACCCATTCAGGTTTTTTTGGGTTTCGGATAATACCCGTTCGGGTTTCGAGTAATACTCGTTCGGTTCGGATATCCAAACTTCTAGAAGAAACTAACCATTCGGGTATTTTATAGTTTCGTTTAGGTTTTGGTTCAAATATTTTCTCGGATTTGGGTTTAGATTTTAGATTTTGAGTTTTTTGCCGACCCCTAATTAATTGTATACCTAAATTTTAATAATAGATTTTATCATTGTTATTTTTAATTTATATTATGGTATATTCTATTTTGATTCAAATAAAAAAATTATGTGATATTTCACTCATATTATAAAAACTAATAAAAGAAAAAAAGAAAAGACAAGCAAACTAGTAAAAGAAAAATATTACACAAACAAATTCTTTCATTTTAAGTGTTATAACATAGCGTTAACAACCAGTTATCCAACTCAACTCACACGAGTGAGTATTTACTTGAGGGCGTTAACTCCACACATATATAACGTAACATTTTCGAAAACACTTTGCCATTCAAGCTTTTAGTGGGACAATTGTAAATGGTGGTAGTTAACCACCCTAACAAAAAATATATATAATGAAATAGGAAATATTCATAACGATTTTTTTTTCTGAAAATTAAAATAGACGTATAGTGTTGGTACAACATTTTTGAATGTTCTATACAAATTTAAAAATGTGTCTTTTATATATGTGGAAAAAAAAGATTTAACTGGACGACAGTTCAAAAATTAAAATGACTAAAATAAAAATAAAATATTTAACTAAGATATATTAAAATTGGGTTACCATCTTAAAATCACTTATGAATATTATTTTTACAAAAAATCTACAATTTATGATACTTATAATATAAAGATTTTAAAATTTTAATAAAATGCTATCTATTTCGATAAAAATGATCTTTATTTCAACAAAAATGTAATCTTATTTAGAGTTATATACGTTAGATGTTTGTATTCTATTTGGTGGCTTGTATTGGAAGTTCCATGGATATTGAGAGCAAACAAAAGTTAATGAATAACACTTTCTTTTTTTTACTACCAATGAATAACACATTTGTTGTCAAAAAAAAAAAAAAGAATAACACATTTATTTACCGAAAAGGTAGTGCACTAGCAATAGTGTAAAGAGGTTCATTATTTTTTATATGTGGTTAAAATGCATGTATAATCAAAACGCTTGTTTCTCTTAATTATGCATATATACTTCTTCTTTTTTGTCGCCAAATTTGTTACATAAAGAAAAAAATAGAAAATATATGAGGGAGTTCGGTTTATCCACGAGGGGAGACATGAACCAACAAAAGCAAAACATCGATTACGCTTCCGCGCTTCACGTGCCAAAAAATCGGCATGTTCATTTAATTGTCTCGGCCGATACTTAATTCTCACTTTTGGGTATAGCTTATGGTAGTTAACCATATCTAACAACTCGAAACTGAAAATAGACCAATCAGTAGGGGAAGAAAGCATAGCTACTAACTCTTGAAAATCCGTGTAGAAGACATCACATGCACGGACTATTCGATGCATATATACTATATAAAAATGTAATAATAATTGTCGCCTTGTTAAGAAAAAAGAATCAACAATAATACGCTTATTTGTTATCAACATGTTCACAATATCAGGCGGATTATAAATTCCTAAACTAATACTCATACTTTCTAAAATCCTATTAATTTCAGAAATTTGGTACATATTTATACTTTTGACAAATCTATATCAGGGGGCTAAAGCTCGTAAAGTAAAAGCTTTAGACGCCATAATTTATATAAATGTTAGGACACCAAATTTATTAGAAACACTTTGGTATTGTGGTTGACTACTTTAAATTTAGATAATCAAATTTTAACTACGTTTTAAGCATTATTTAGATTCGGACCGACTGGCTATATGTGTCATTATTAATTACGTTAATGGATCCTCTCTTCTTTTTTTCTAACTACCGCTTTATGCGCTTGTTACATCTCTGTGACAATTCTCTGCCTTTTCACGTGACATGACCAAGTAGTCGAAGCTTTTTCTCAGATCTAAAACTGTGTTTATTTTGTAATTTTGTTTTAATTTACAAAAATTACAAAAGAATTTGTACACAATAACAACATAAAATTATGTATCGCTCTTTTCTTGTGAGATTTCTTACATTTTTTACTTTAATTATTGATATCTTTACCATTGCTCCAGCTAGTCCACGATATTTTGTAAACTGTGACTATAAATCTATGATTCAAGTTATTAATAACAAGTAAATTAACCTTACAAAAATATACATCCTCCCTAAAAAGACGATGTTTCAGATTTTTTTCTTTGTTCCACAATATATGATATTTAAGATTAAAATTAATATATATTTATGGTATCAGAAATTACATTTCATAACTATTGGATTTAGTTTCATTTCTAACCAATAGTGAATGAAGATAGATGATATTTAGTGTTATTAAACTTTTTAATAAGTATTTGGAAAAGTAAAAGTTAGTTTTATTAATATGTGTGAAAAATTCGAAACATAAAGTATTCAGGAGAGAGAGAGTATATAACAAGTAAATTAATTAATTATGCGTTGAAATAGTTATTTAAGTTTAGATTTATGTTTTGTAAGCTCTCTAGTCTAGTATACGAGTTTCTTTTTAAAGTGAGAGGTTCGCCTTAATTTTTCTCTCCCAAGCACAAATATCGAGACAACCGTTTCTTCCTTCTTCTCCGGCGCCGGTGGTGCCCTTGGCTGTCCGCATCGACCCTGTTTTTTTATTTACTGTCTTTTAGTCTTCCTTTTCGTCCTCTTAGTTTTCTTTCGGTTCGCTTTTGCTTTCTCTAATGGTGGAGATCAACCTCGGTTCGTACTTGTGGTTGGTTGCCTCCTCTTCTCCATTACTGGTCCTTCTGAAGTTTCTTCATCTTCACTCATGATTAAGGTCGCGTCCCCTTACTTTACAGTTATATTTTACCTATTTCGTCATCAGATATGGGTAGAGGAAGATCTCAAATCGCGCTCAAATGATGATATAACGATCTTAACCAGAGAGATGACTATGTTGGTCCTGTTATCGGTCACTGATATTCTCCATAGCGTCTCTGGTCTACTCTCACTGCCGTTTGGAGCTAGCTTCCGCCTCTCTCCTCTGTATACTCCTCGACATGTCCCTCGAGCAGCACTCCCGAGTAGATGTTACACACCCTTAGTGGTGAATCTCAGCAGCTCGGCTCAGCTTCTGTCGTAATTGCTTTTAACAAGCTCGCTTCCATCAACATCAACGGTGTAATGCTTCTGAAGCTAACCGTCATGAAAGGCCGGATTATTTTTTTCAAGGGTTCTCTCCATTGGGTTCTGGTAGATGGTGTTCTTTCCTCTTTTGCCGCGGTACAATCTTCACAAAGATCTAATCTTTATGTCGGTAAAAAGTTTGACTATCCCAACCCTTTAAAGGTTAAATTCTATTATCTATCAGTTGCTACTTTCATTCAAAATTAGTATGTTTAGGATATGCGGTATCATGTCTTACAACTTACCGATTATTTTGATTTGGAAATTGATAGTGATAGAGTATTATGTGTGTCCATGGGTGTTAGATGTGATGGTTCTTAAAGGTATATGGTTTGTGACTAAGATGGTTATATCTCAGTTTGGTAATCATGTAAATCTTTTCCTTGTGATCATAAGCCGAGATGAAAGTGTGGTGGCAGTCCCTTTATTGTGTTATACTGTTAGTCCTCTAGATATTTCTTATTTAGGGATATCTAGGCAAATTTCCTCTTTTCATGACCAAGAAGGCCGGACCTTATGGGAAGCTGGAAAATAAAGGGCTTCAGGCACATAATTTATATAAATTTTAGGGGCATCAAAAATAAGTTATCATATGTAGCACAATTGGTTAAGCGTGCCTATATGAGGGTTCCTTGGGACTGGTTTGATCCCCACTTACTAAATGTATATGGTTAAAATGCATCATTTTTGTCCCCGGCTTTAAGCATCAAATACCTTATGACCGACACTAACCAAGTGAGATAAATCATATCATCAACCTCATCTTCGAAAAGAGAACTTATTCGACTTTATTCCTCCCTTGGAGAGTTATTTTTCTCGGCAAAGATGAGGACCCTCCTCCACGTTCCTTCTCAATGAGAAGTTGTTTTTTCGGTATCCCGAGCCGAAAAATAGATTATGGGTCCAAATTAGTTTGTTATCTTGTGTAAAGGTCTGCTCGAGATCGGAAGATGCAACGAACTTTAGGTAGAAGTTTGTAGTTTTGGATTGTTTGCAAAAGACACCTTTCACGGTGACTTTCCTTTGTTTAGCTAAGAAACCGGTTTAAACTTTAAGTCTTTCATAGATGTGAAGCTGCTTAACCTCCTCGAATTTGGCGCTATCGGTTCGTCAAGCGCCGTCAAACTTGTGTATTCATCCTCGTTTTACTTTATGTTTATTTTGGCCTTTGAACCTTTAGCTCGGGTTATGTCCGAAGTTTTTTTTTTTTTTTTTGTAAACGTTTAGTTTTGGAATAAAAATTTGGTACACAAAAAAAAAACTCTCTAGTCTAGTATTAAGTATAAATGATGTTTGACTGTATGCTACTCGATATTAACAAAAATAAATTAGCAATCACATCTAACGATGCTCAGGTTTACGACAGAAAAAAACAATGCAGAGAGGGGGCACGTGGTTTGATGCGATTAGTTCCTCAGATGTATGATTGTTTGTGGGGATTGGGGAATCATTGGTCCTATGTGCATGTGCTCTCTTCTGAGCCTATCATACCCTAATTAGTCAAGTATTTATTTGTTTTTTTTCTCCCCTGTGATTCATAATTCATAGTATATTGTTCTAAATTAGTTAACCAACCATATGTCATAGTGAGGGATGTAAAATAATCATATTTATAATCAAGACATGTTTTTTTTTCTGTCAACAATCAAGACAACGTTTGTCTGTACAATGTATGCTAAAGACACCGTTTCTAAATAATACTCTCTCCATTTTNTTGAATTACTTGTCGTTTTAGAGTTTTGCACACAAATTAAAAAATCTCTATTTTCTATAAAAACACCATTAAATATTCTAAAACAACCAATAGAAAAAACTCCAGCAACTATTCTATTGGTCAAAAAAGTCAAATTCATTTAATTTCTGGATTGAAAACCTAAAACGACATGAGCCCAGGGTCGATCCTAGATATAGGTAAATGAAACATTCACCTAAAGCCCCCACATTTTATAAGTCCTTTGCCATATTTTATACGCCCCAAAACATAAAATTCTATATATGATTCAAAATTTATGTCACAAAACAAATATATGAAATATTAGCTTCAAATCCCCAAAATTTCACAACAGACCCTATATGAAACTCAAATATTGCATACACACGCTAATACATGCGCATATATACATATAATTAAAAGAAAGATGCGATTTTGATACGTAGACATAGAAATTATTGATATTTGAAGTAGTTAATACATTGTATGCTGCCATATCTTGATTCGTGAATGCATTATTATTTAAAATAGACTTATATATAGAAAATTTTAAGTTTTAAAGACCTATTAAATTGGGAGATATATTTATAAAATATGAAAGTTATAAGCCAATGTTTCATCCGATTTTTGTCAAGGCCGATTCCGAGAGGAAGAGAGAAAAAAAAACTTTTTGCAATCTGTAGCTCGATATTTTGGTTACGTGGAAAAATAAGTTTAAAACTGGTCAGAAATGGAAAACTTTATTTCTTATAATTTTGGGTAAATGATAAAGAAAGTGATATTTATGTCTAAACCAACTTTTTCTTTCTAGCATGAGTTTCATCCACGTGGTTTTGTTATATCTATAGTGAACGATTGTGTCGAAAACGACACTTATAGATAGTGAACGCAAGGTCACAA
Source organism: Iberis pinnata (assembly GCA_900406425.1). Lineage (NCBI taxonomy): Eukaryota > Viridiplantae > Streptophyta > Magnoliopsida > Brassicales > Brassicaceae > Iberis > Iberis pinnata. The sequence goes on along the minus strand of OVBE01002738.1, from coordinate 3,952 downwards.
AAATAAAAAAATCATGGTGATCTTCAGAACTTTAAATATATACCACAAATGAATTACAAAATATTATACGAGTAATTCTATAAAATATAAATAAAAAATTATGATTTTAAGTAAAAACATTCTCAAAAATACCACAAAACTATGTATATTCCAAAAATACCACAAAAATATTTTTGTTCCAAAAATTTCATAAATTTAAAATAGTTTTCAAACTTCAAATTTAAACCTTAAAGCTCCAAAATCAAATTCATTCTCTTTGAAACTAAACCGTAAACTCTGTTTAGTGAAGCCAAACCCAAAAATTTAAATTGTAAATCTTTAAAAAAATTGTGATCTTTTTGGGAAATAACAATTTAATAGTATTTTTAGAATTTTTTGGAGTGTATGGTATTTTTAGAATTTGAACATATTTTAGTGGTACTACAAAAATTCCTCTTTAAAAATTCAATTAATTTTAAAACATTATTAAACAAATTTCTATTTAAAAATATCATAAACATAAAAATTGAATTTTGATAATTTGAGATTGAAGTTTTTGAATTTTGATTTATTAATTAAAATTTAACCTTTAGTTTTACTAGAGCTATACGATTTAGAGTTTAAACTTAATATTTTAAATTCATGGTATTTAAAACAAAATTAATTTTATAATATTTTCAAAACAATCGAGTGTTTCATTTTTGGAACCCAACCTAACAAAAATTGTTTTGAGAATTCTCTATATTATATACCAAAAAATTTGAGACTTAAAATGCAAATTTTTTCTTGTGCAAATGTTTTATTAAGTGTACGGTGTATAAATTTTTTTAAAAAATTAAAGGCCCCATTATTAAATTTTAAGCTATTAAAGTTTTCTTCTTATTAAGGATTTTTTGTTTTTGTTTTGTTAAAGCTTATTATAGATCTTGTCCTAATTGCTTAAAGTAATTATTTTTTTTGTGTGTGCTAATTCTATCAAAGAATTGAATATTTCTTCTAAGGTGCTTTTGAGTGGACTTTAGGTAGCGAATATTCGTTTTCGTGTAAGCTACTAATTAGAAAACCTCTAAAATGGATAATTAAGTTTTGAAAATATAAAATTAGGTCTTGAAAATAATAAATGGATACAATCCTTTTGTGGGTATAATCCAATTTTAGTTGACCTCTATATATTCAATTTAAGTCACGAGACAAGAAAAAATGGACACGTATCAAGTTGGGATACATGAAAAGAATTAGGACATACATAGACAGGTCTCAAAATTCAAGACTCGATGGATTAAAAGGTTGAACGTTTGGGTGTTTGGGTATTTTGTTCGGTTTAAATTGACTTATTTTGTTTCGATTAATTTGGATGGAAGAGTTTAAAATTTATTGAAGTATTTTTGAAATTTCGGTTTTGCATTTTTTTATTTCAATTAAAAAATATATTATTATAACCAAATATAACCCAACACATTTTTAATCTAAAATCAGAAAACCAAAAAGCCAATCTTAAAACTACACTTTTGCATTGGGTTTTCTAAAACCTATTTCTACAAACCCTAGAAGTTCTAGCAAAAGGAGTGAATCCCCTTGTTACCGCCGTCGCCGAGTACTGTGCATGCGGATCTCACTGGAACAGGTCTTCCGGTGGGCCGACGACAGCTTCGAAGCTGAATGGAACCTACCCATTGTCTCAATTGGTAAGGAGGAAGAGAATGATCTTCTTTAAACGCTACGACTTGGCTTGGACAGAAGGAGTAGATTTCCAGCTGGTAGGAACGGAAGATGTGGCCTTTGGTCTTCACAAATCTGTTATTCCCGACGAAGACAGTCTTTTCGCCACTACCGCAAAGCACCGATTCCATTTTTACTCCGGTTGCCAAATTCACCATCCTTGAAGTTTTTTTCTCTTTGTATCGTCGTACCCCATGCTATATGTTGCGTTTTCTCTGACCGGACGAGATTCGTCCCGCCGGAGACGAAGGTGAAAGAGAATTGGAAAAGAGAAAAGGGGTTAGAGCCGATTTTGGGTAAAGAAGCGAGGGAAACCTGCTAGTTTTGGAAGTCGTCCGCGAGTCTAGAGATCGCGGAACAAGCGGTTGTTGTTCGGTGGCGATGGTGGTGGTTATTTTTTTTCCACCAATTAAAGAAAAATTTTAGAGAGAGGAGAGAAATAAACATACAGTAGTTATATGAATGCAAATGCTTTTTTAATTATTTCTTGATGATAGACAATTCATTTACAGAAATTAATAATCAGTCTATAACAAAAGAATCTCGATGCAATTCGTTTTGATTATATCTACCCAACATACCCAAAATGCATGGGAAACAAAATAAAAAAAAATGTATAAATTTTAAGATCTATTATGTGTTTTTTTATAGTATTTTTGGTATTTATAGAGTTGTATATGTGATAGTAAAAATCAGAGAAAAATAGTATGACATGTGTCCTCGTATTACATAGAATAAGGATTTTGAATCATATCATATATATGATGCATGTCAATTTTGTCTTACATCATCTTTTAGGTCTAAGACTAAAAGTGTTAAAACAAATTATTGGTAACATAAAAAATACTAGAGTATGTGTCCAACCACTTTTGATATATAACTTATATATACTTATTACAAGTGTTACATTCCTACCAGTTATTAGCGTTGACAGATATACAACGATTTACTGAAACCAATGATTTCTCTGCACAATTAGTCGCATATATATATTATATTATATATATATAGCCTTGGCTAAATCTCGCTTTAGACACCAGAGTTTATATAAATGTTAAAACGTCAAATTTATTAGAAACATTTTGATACTATGGTTGAATACATCATTTTTAACTTTGTATGAGCCTATATTTGAAGACATAAAATAATAATTTTATTTATTTAAGAGTATCATTTTAAATACGTTTTAGGCGTTATTAGACAATGTATATAACGATATAGAATCTATAGATATACTCTAGGGAGATTCTTAAAAATACCACAAAAATTATGTATATTCCAAAATACCACACACTCTCAAAAGTTTCAAAAATACCACAAACTTCAAATTTGTATGGTTATTAAATAAGAGTATTCTCAAAAATAACATATTTTATATCAATGGGTCAAAATAAAAACACTTTAAAAAAATTTCGGTTATTAAATAAGACACTTTTAAAAATACCATGTTTCAGGGTGTATTGTGTAAACATAATATACTTCTAAATTGTTATAAAAATACCATAAAAATGTTTTTTTCTTCAAAATACCATAAAATTTAAAATAGCTTTAAAATGTCAAATTTAAACTCTCAACCTCTAAAATTAAACCCTAATTTTTTTCAAAACTAAATCAACCCAAAAATTTAATTTCTAAACCCTTAAAATTTAATTTGTATGTTTGTAGTTTTTTGAAAGAATAAATTTTTAATGATATTTTTAGAATAAATTTGAGTATGTGATATTTTTAGAATATGAATTTGTTTTTGTTTGTGATGTTTTATATAATTATTCTATCATAAATAGATAAGATCTTTTCCAATCAATAAAAAATTGTATTGGTTAAGTGACTAAAAATTGAAAAATTTATATAGTTGTGAAACTTGAAGTTAAAAAAATCAACAAAATGAGGAATAAAATAATGAGATAAGGTGGAGTCCATAAATGTATTGAAAAAGCTACACTTGGATAGATTTTGTTGGGAAATCTACATGAATTGTTATTGCACCCAATGCAAAGGTGTCACGAGTCACGAGCGTCCAAAAAATATTTAGTGTAATCACGTTCAAAAAAAGAGACTATTTCCCAAAATCAACTCATTTATCGTTTCGTAATTATATATTTTAATATCGAAGAAAAAATAAATAAATGAGTGAACAGTAATTTTTAAAAATAAAACCTGAAAAATTCATGAGCAAAGGAAAGTTGTATGAGAACAAAACGTCCGTGTGTGATATATATATATATATATATATATATATATATATTTTTATTTA
>OVBE01002737.1:0-29452 GCA_900406425.1 Iberis pinnata | reverse complement strand
AAAGGCGTAATATCCTCGTTTTTGGTCAAAGGGGTTGACCGGGAACGGGGTGTTACAGTCATCAACGTGGCGAAGTGTTATACTCGGTTTAAGAGATGTGATTTTACTGGGCCTTGGCTGGGTTATTGGTAATGGGCAGAGTATACGATTTTGAATGGACATGTGGGTTTTAGAAGAGTCGCTGGTAGCCTCTGTTGTAACTCCACTACCACCTGGTTACTCGGAGCTTTGGGCTTGTGATGTATGGAGAAATGGAAGTGGATGGTGTCCCATTCGCATTAGACCTTATCTATCGAGGGAGATGTCCCTCCGTCTTTCGGCAGTGGTGTTGGATAATGTTACTGGTGCAGTATATCGCTTAGCTTGGAAAGTGAAACCAAATGGGGTGTTCACGGTCAAACCAACACATTCTTTCGTTAGAGATCAGACATGGTGAAATAGGATATGTCGAGCTTATTTAATGGAGTATGGCGAGTAGTGGCGATGGAACGCGCGAAAGTTTTCTTGTGGTTGGCCGCAAATCAAGCTGTATTGACCAACATGGAGAGATTTAGAAGACATTGGTGTCAAACGAACGTATGTGCAGTGTGTCAAGCTGGAGAGGAAACAATTTTACATATTGTTTGTGACTGTCCGTCTATTAATGGCATATGGCTGAGACTAGTCCATCAAGGAAGCGTGACGAATTTTTTATGGAACCATTGTTGAATTGGTTAAATNGGGGGGGGGGGGGGGGGGATCGGGATTTGATTAACGGTACTGCGTGGTCAACGATCTTTGCGATGACAATTTGGTGGAGTTGGATGTGGCGATGCGAGAACGTGTTTGGTGAAGTGGCTAGATTTCATGATCGAACTTTTTTATTAAAGAGATTTCGACATAGGTTTGGAACGTACATAAGACAATGTGGAAAAATGACAGTGCAAGGGGGGAGTGGAACGCTTAATAGCTTGGGTAAAACCTGCTTATGGATATTAAAGCTGAATTCGGATGGTGCTAATTGTAGAGAACATATCTAAGTAGTATAAACTAGGGTCGGAGTTCACAAAGACCAGATAGTGTGGCTTTCAATTCAATATCAATTCTAGCGAAGATAGTAAATAAGAATGGTTTTAACTAATTTCTAATCAATAACAGTAAACTAAAACGGTTTTAAATTAATTAACCAAGGCGTTAGACATTAAAGAATTCCACATGTATTCAGGTTTGATTCTCAGGTTAACATGTAGGATTTGATAATGAAAATAGTTCTCAACATGAAAGACATAACTAGATTAATCTCCTCTCAGAGTATTAAACCCTATGTTTGAATCAGCATATAAAAACTCTCGCTTGTCTAATAATTCAATCAACCATTAAGTTTAGATTCAAATTTTCATAGACATTCAAGACAACACTCTCGCTAAGCAAGAACATCTACTCATCTAGACTAGATCAGATCCCTAAACCAAATATCTTTGTGTTTATTAATCTAAGATCAATGAATTAGTTAGATACTCTAGTTTATGCATTATGAATAAATCTAAACTACGAACCTAACAATTTCAATCCATTATGGGCCTCGAGTGGCCCACGTTGGTCCTTATTCGGGTATTCCGTTATGACTCTCCGATCGTGATCGTGGCTCGTCGAGATTTGTCTCTCCGTTTACCGTGCTCGCCGCGCATTGAGCTCCTTCCCGCGCACAGAGCTCCTCATCGCGCACAGAGCTCCTTCCCGCGCACAGAGCTCTTTCCCGCGCACAAAGCTTTCTCAACTCACCGAGCTTCCCTCTCCCAGAGCCCTCTCAGCGCACCAAGTTTCCCGCGCAGAGAGCCCTCCGAGTGTGGCTGGATTCTAGGTGGGCCGCTCTAGCCCATTCTTATCTTCTTTTCACTACAAACCGACCCGAGCCCAACAAATTGTCCCAGGTCAATTTGTGCGCCCACAATCACTGAGAAAGAGTATGATCTTATGCATGGAATTGAGCATCATGGTGAAATAGTTGGTAGAGATTATGATTGTGAAACCATTGTTGACTATGTTGAAAATGATTTCAGAGATGAGGTAGAAGATCATGGGTTGGGTGTCAATAAAGAATTTTGCGGATATTTAGCCATGTATTTTGGATATATTGCTAGAGAAGAGTTAGAAAAGAGTGATGGGAATAGTGGAGATAACATATGGAGCGATGACAAAATAACAGATCTTTTACCATTCGACGATGACAAGGAAGCAACAGAACGTAAGGAGAGGCTTGCAAACACCTTAGGTAGTGAAGAACTTTTAGCATTAAGGAAGAAATTTGGGTGTACTTCTCGTTTCAAGGTTGCCCTTTTGAGGTATTCTCTAAACAAGATATGATAGCTTTATACGTCTGAAGCTAAGAGGTTAGGTGAAAAGTGCTTGGAAGTTGATTCAAATTGTCCATGGAGATTTTATTGCTCATACGAGAAGAGAAAACACAAGATGCAAATAAAAGTGTATGTGAATGAACATATATGTATTATGTCAGGATACTCAAAGATATTAAAGAGATCATCAATTGTCATGTTGTTTGAAGAGACGTTAATAATGAACCCTAAACTCACAAGGAAGGAAATGGATGATGAAATTAAAAGAAAGTATAATTTGGTTGTTGCTAGGATCAATGCGGGAAAGCAAAGTCAAAACTTTCAAGGGAAAGGAAAGCCAGCCATGAATCTCCTTTTGTCTCGTATATGGGATTATAAAGCAAAATACTCAAATATAACTCGTATTTAACTATGAAGATTCAAACTATTCCAGGGCCAACACCATGAAGTAAAAAGGTTTGATCTTCTCTATGTTTGTTTTGAATCACAAAAAGAATCTTGGATAAAAACATGTAGACCGATTATATAATTGGATGGTGCTTTCCTTAAATGGGATATAAAATGCCATTTTTAACTACTATCAAAATAGATGGAGATAATAGGATAGTTCCAGTTGCAAGAGTTGTGGTTGAAGTGGAGAAAAATACTAACTGGGAATGGTTTGTTCAGAACCTAAAAAATGATTTGAGTTTGGGAGATGGAGCTCACACTACACTTATATCTCACAAACAAAAGGTTAGCTTATTGTTTCTTTTAATAAATTATTACACACTTCGTGTTTACAATAATACATATATGTCGTCTAGATACACGATATATACTTTTATATGCCTTCGTGAGAATGCATTGTTTCTTTTAATAAATTATTACACACTTCATGTTTACGACACTACATACATATTATCTATATACACGGTATATATATGCCTATATGATAATGCATGGTACTTAATAATATAGTTTATTTGTATTTTTTTAAGTTAATAATGTTTTTTTCTTTGTTATAGGGGCTAATGAATGCTGTTAAAAATGAACTTCTTGCAAGCGAATATCGTATGTGTTCTAGACACATCTTGGCAAATTGGAAAAGAGATAGTAAAGAACAAGAGCTTGAGCACTTATTTTGGAGAATAGCTTGCAGTTACACTCAAGGAGACTATGAAGATAACTTACAAGCACTATATAACTTCAGTCCAACAACATTAGATTCACTACTACTCACTAATCCTTTGTCATGGTCTCGTGCTTTCTTCAGGGAAGGATCTTGATGCAATGATCACTTGAACAATCTCAGTGAATCTTTCAATAAAACTATTAGGGAAGCAAGGAAGAAGACTACACTTGACATGTTAGAGGAAATAAGGAGACAATGTAGGGTGCGTAATGCAAAAAGGGAAATCAATGCAAATAGGTTGAAGACTCGATTTACTAAGAGAGCACATGCTAAGATTGGGGAAACCAAAGAAAAATCTAAAGATTGTATAAGGTATATGACTTTTGATAATTTTCACGAAATAGATCATCATGGTGTTGTTTATCGTGTGGATATGGAATCAAGAACATGTGATTGTAGGAAATGACAAATTAGTGACATTTCATGTGTTCATGATGCATGTGTTATGATCGCAAAAAATGGAAGGTAGATGATTATGTTGTTGAGTATTACAAAACTACAAACGACAGCAAACATATAAGCGTGGAATCAAGCATCTACAAGGGATGAAATTTTGTCCAAGACTTAATAGATTGCCAGTTTTACCACCACCATTTAGATTAGGAAAACGAGGTAGACCAAGTAACCATGATAGGAGAAAATGGTCGAATGAATCTTCTTCTTCATCCAAAAGACAAAATTATTAAGAGAAAAATTCATAACATGCTCAAATTGCCGAGAAGAAGGTCACAATAAAACAAGTTGTGCAAATCCGAGCATTGAGAATGAAGCAAAAAAATCAAGAGGCCGACCTAGAAAAGAATGCTTGGTATGTTTTATTTCTTATATTTTAATTTCTTCGTATAGTTACCTTACTATGTTAGTTATATAATGTGTAGGGAGAACAATCACAAGGAGAATCACAAGGACTATCACAACAACAATGACAAGTTGGACCATAAAGCTTTGTATCTATGTTTATGTTAATTATGTTATTTTATATATTTTTATTTTGTTTTGGCTTTGTGATGACTTGAATTGTGTTATATTACATTGTGTAATAACTTGAACAATGACTTGCTATTAGTTTATGTGATATTTTGTTGGCTTATATGAATCCAAAAAGTGGAAACTTGGCTCGACATAACCAATACATGAAAATTGAGAAGAAAAACAATAAAAAGTAAAGAAAATTGGCTAGATAGGCAGCTTTTGGTATGTAATTTGGAAAATATGTACTTTTAAACATAATTAGTAATATGTACTTTTGTTTCATAGATATATGTTTTATCCTTGTTGTATTTTTGATGAACGATGAATGATGCATGGTAAATGGTGAGTGATAAATATTTGCATGGTGTGTAGTGAATGATGAAGGTGTGTGGTGAATGGTGCACAGTAAACTGTGAATGGTTCGATGAATACACGAGAAATCGTGAATTCTCTAAGTGGTATATGTTTTATAATATTTGTTAATAAAATTATTTCATTGTTTTAAGTTTAATCAAAATTTATTAAACTAAAAATGTATAAAAAGTTAGCTTTGACATTATTATAAAAAACTAATGATACATTATTATAGAAATATCCAATTTTAACAAATTATAAAATAAAATACATTTATTTCACAAATTTATTCTAAAAAGAAAGAGACAAGTCAATTTTTAACGTCATTAAACAAAAGTTAATGTTGACTAAAATTAGATTTATTTTTTGCTTAGTCAAATTAGTTTAGATTATAAATGGCTTTTAAAAAATAATTAAGGATTATAATGGCTTTGTAGAAATTGGGGTTTATTTTGGTAGAAAATATGGAGTTATTTTGTATTTTTCTACTTCTTAAAATGATAAAATTGAATTGGGCTAAGTGGAGGGCCCAGATCCAACAAAAAAAGAAAAAGAAAAATCGAAATAAAGAGAGGGGTTAGGGTTTTACAAGGCATTAGATCAGAGCAGCCATGTTTCCAGGAATGTTCATGCGGAAGCCAGACAAGGCCGTCGCTCTCAAGGAGCTAAGGTCTCATGTCGCTCTCTTTGGAACCTGGGTTCTCCTTATCCGTGTTGCTCCTTACGCCCTCTCGTATTTCTCCGATTCCAAGGATGAGCTTAAGATGGACTTCTAATGACTCGAGGTCAGGACATTTCTACTCTGTTGTCAAATTCGCCTATCAATTTGATAGAATGATCTAATTCTCTAAGATAGACATTTAGTAGAACCAATCTGATTTTTGTGGGTATCTTGTATCTCGTGGGTCTTAGACTATTTTGTTATAAAGTAATTTTATATGCCTATGTATTATATACAGTGAGAGTTTTCTTTTTTTGGTGTCCTGATCTGTGTTATGAATTTCCCCATTTTCTAATGCAGTGATATAGAGGCGATGGAAGACATTGTGTTCGTTTCTGCTATCTTCTTTGGACCTTTAATAACCAATTTGCAAGACTTAGTGTTTTACTTTTTGTATTTTTTCATAAATTCCGATGTTCTTCTTATGATCTATTAGAATCAGTATTGCGAGTGTCATTTTCGTCAATTAAAATCTGCGTTGTTTTCTTTTAATGAACAAGTAAAATAAGAAAATGCTGGTATCTCTCATAAATTATAAAAGAAAGGTATAACTGTTTTGTCCGACATTTGCTCTGCTTTGTCTGATGAATACAGTCCACAATTCTTTAAACATGAACAGTCTTCTTTTTTCCACCACTCTTATCCAACGTGCGTACCAGAAACACTCTCAACATTGCTCTGTCATGAATCATGATCATCTTCATTTCTTTGGTCTGTCAAAATCTGGATAATACACATTAGCAATAGGCTCGGTCAAGCAAGGCTTGTGATGGTGGAGGTTGTTGGCTCTGTGGGCACAAGTGCAAGCCTTTCCTTGAGATTAGGGCAAACATTCTTAGCAATAGGCTCTCTTTCCTTCATGACCATCGGTGCTCGTTTCTACAAATTCACTGCTTTCTGGTAAACTACTCATATTTCTAGATTCTACATTCTCCTATCAAACCTAATCATCTATTTGCATTTGCAGCTACTTGGTGACCACCATGTCTTTAGCTATACCATGGAATTTGACATTAGCAATGGTAGATATCTATTGTCTTTTTCTTAATCAACCATTTCATAACCCAAGGATCCTTCTAGCCATCTCTATTGGTGATTGGGTAACATTCACTGTGTATTTAACACTTACAGAGGAAAAACACCCGAGTTTTCGATTTGATTTACCATTACTTTTTGACAGGTGGTGTCTGTTTTGACTTTAGCTTCAGCTTCATCAGCAGCTAGTGTTGTAGATCTTATTCGATCAGATGAATCTTCTAGCCCTCCAACAATCTGCAACAGATATCAATTTGCAGCAACATTAGCATTGTTGACTTGGTTCTTGTCTCTTTCTTCCTCTCTCTTCAATCTCTGGTTACTTCCTTCTCTCTGATCCAAAAAGATTAGATAAACAAATAGATAGGAAGCACACACAAAAGAAAGTCAAACGGACCTATGTAACTTGATAGATATCACAACACTGTATATGTATATTAGATATATCTAACAAAAGGAAAGATTTCTGTAATCTCAGACGTTGACACTAAAAAGGTGAGGCTATTTGAGAACCAAAGAGGCATTCACTCGGCTTTGCTCATTGTCCCATGCCCGAAACAACAAGAGTTTCTTCACTATTATTCATCAACTTTCACCACATTATCTATTACATTCATAATAATCTCAGGAAACCAAATTATCACAAACATCATTGATGAATAAGTTGACAGGTGCGTCGCCTATAGTTGTCTCCTAGAAATGTTCCCCTTATCCAAAAAAGAACTGCAGTAAGAGGACAAAAAGGATGGTTAAGCATCTAATAATAAGATTCATACTGTCGCATACCAACACTTATCCTACAACAAGTCAACTTGAATCCAAGTTAGGTACAATCAAATTGCGAAAAGGCAGCTCAAATTAGATATGTCTGTTAGCAAAATTCAGTGGGCAGAGGTTTGAAACAATGAAATGCAAGAGCAAAGGTCTGATGAATGACCTTAAGAAGAGGATGATGGAGGAGCTTGAACGCAAGAGTCAGCAATGGAGGGAGAGGAAGTGGATGCAGCAGCAACAGCAGCAGCAGCAGCCTGAGGAGAATAGATTCGAGCTTTCTTGATGATCTCTGCAACAATCCAATGCTTATGCTTGCTCAATGGCCTTGATGGATCTAATTTCACCTGCGTATTAACCAAAAACCAAATCAAATTTTCTTAGCCTAGGGTTCAATCAAACATTCAATTGCTAGATGTGCGAAAATGTACACGGAATCAAACTATAAAGACGCAAGTTTCTCTTCCATAAACAATGAAACAAAACTTGAGAGAGAGAGAGATACTCGATCACCGATGTTGCAGGAGTCTTTCTCGTCGTGAGCCATGAACTTGGAAGTGCGCTTGACGTAGCGATTATAGAGCTTGTTGTGGAAGAGTCTGTCGACGGCGACCACCACCGATTTCTGCATCTTGTTCGATACCACAGTGCCTATCACTGGTTTCATTTTTCTCCGGTAAATCAAGCAAGCACCCCAGAATGGAAATATAAAATGAGAACTCGCCGGAGAAATGAACAATCCCTTCGTTGTCTTAGGGTTTCTCGTCTCGTTCAAATATGGGCTTTTTACCCTGAATCCCCCAGCCCCGTTCGTACTTGTAATTGCCCCCGATTATATAACAAGATAATTAAAAAATATATTTATGTTAATAAACATTACCATTGCCAAAACGGCCAGTAATTTTTAGTGGTTATAATTTATGTAGAACCGCTATAAACCGGAATTAAAAATGCGAATTAAAAAATGATTTTTTTAACGATATAAACAAATTGAATTGAAAACAAACCAGAACTTGAAGCCGAGTTTTGAAAAACTCTTTCTTTAATTCAATAAAGTGCATGTATTGTGTCGGTTGTAAGCGATTATGAATCCCATGATAGAATCACGTGAGACTTATACCACACACTTCGGCTATAAGAATCTGCGAACTATTATCTACGATTATACTCTCGTTAAGACTTACGGTGAATGGAGAAGGAAGATCGATTGGATTGATTTTTTCAGAGAGGAAGAAATGTTTCTCTACGTTTTGAGTGAATGATCAATTCAGTTTTAAAATAGCCGAGACCGTTGCGATTTTTACACAAGAAGAAGGTGAGATCGAGTTCGATATTTTCGGCGAGAATCTCAATACAACTGATCAAGCTCAACACGTGGAGAAGAGGTGGGTTTGGTTTGCGATTTTAATTTGGTCAGCTTAAGAGAAATTAAATTGAACCAAAATTCATTTGGGTTTGGGCCCAAAAAGTCATCGAGAATTTCTCCAAAATGACTTCTTCTGGGCCTTCGGCCCATTCCCCAAAGACCTGCGACCGCGTCGCGTCGGTCGGTCGGGGACAGTGCGCGTGTGGGTGGTCCATCTCTCTCCAATACACCATAGTGTACCCAACCCAATTGAACTTAAGTATGCCTTGTGCACTATATATATATATATATATATTAGTGAGATTTTGTCTCCACAACCAATGTGAGATATTTTACACTAGCAACACTTAGTCAACTTAACTCAACCTTTTGCATGTTTAAGATGCTCTCTTTACACCTTCATTTCTCATTCAGTTTACACTCAAATTTGACAAATGAGTATTCCATATTATAATGCTCGTTACAAGGATTCTGATGCATTCATAATCTGGTCATTCCGGTGAACGTCTTCACCGGAAATTTCGTCAAAACATTGGAGAAAATCATTGACATATTTTAAGTTCCAACAATCCCCCACATGAATAGAAATGACTCTAAAAAATATGAAAAACTAAAACTAGACTCGACAGACTTTTCTGACTAGACTAACTTAAACGACTAGATAGAAGGACTTTCGAGAGTATAAGCAAAAATTCGTTGTGTCTAAGTAGCGTTTTTAGCTTTGAACCACTTGTTGCTAATATCTGTCGGGTTTACTCGACCAGGAGGTGAACATGATGTCTTGAACCACCTGAGCTTTGATGTAAACCGAGACAACAACTATAACCCAGCTTCATTTCTCGTAGAACTAAGTTCTCTATTGTGTTCACTTTGGCCTTGAACATGCCTGGTTTTTCATGAGTGAACTTGGAGAATATAGCCTCACCTTCATTCTCCTAGAAACAGCTCCATTTCACACTCACAAGGTGATCTGCCATTAGCTCTTTTCAGAAGTATCCTGTTGTACTCAACTATTACTAGCTATGGAATCATTAAAAGCTAATGCTTAACCTTATCACATAAAAATTTGGACTGTTTATCATCTTAGGATATGGGTAGAAACATAAGTTTTACAGTGCTATATTAGATTCCGATCGATTTTGTTGTCCCTTTGAACCTATTTCCTGGGATAGGTGGGGTATCCATCAAGCTTCCTCTTTAATTTGTAGACTTTAACCCATTCCTCTTGATGATTTGACCACTTGATCTCGTGACAGACCTTTAGTAAACATATCCACTAGACTGTCTACTGATTTGATGTAGTCGATTGTGATTACACCGCTTGAGATCAAATGTCTAATGGTTTTATGTCGCCTTCTTATATGACGAGACTTACCATTATATAGGGTATTCAGTGCCCGAGCTAGAGCTGATTGACTATCACAGTGTACACGTAATGTTGGCACTGGTTTATCCCACATCGGTATATGTTCCAAAACATTTCGAAGTTTCTGCAACTTTGTCTAGAGATATAAACTCAGATTCCATGGTCGATCTGGCTAACAGAGTTTGTTTGGAAGATATTCAGGATACTGCTGCACCACTAAGTTTAAAGATATATCCACTTGCGGATTTTAAGTTTTTAGAGCCGAAAATCCAGTTTGCGTCAATGTATCCTTTTAAAACTGTCGATTCTTTACCGTAATGCAGACCATAATTTTTAGTGCAACATAAATAGTTCAATACTCTAGTTATGGCTTTCCAGTGTTTATGTCCTGAATTACTGGTGTAGCGACTAAGTGCATTTACTGCATGCGCTAAATCGGGTCTAGTATAGTTTGTTAAGTACATTAGACTTTCGATCACCCTTGCATATTCCAGTTGTGATACTGCTTCACCTGGATTTTTGGTCAAGTGAAGTTGAGCGTCAACCGAAGTTTTTGTGGTTCCACTTGAGTAGTTTTTAAATCGCTCAAGTATCGTTTCAGCATAATGAGCTTGAGACAATATGATTCCGTTAAAGTTTCTAATGATTTTAATCCTTAGAATAACATCTGCAAATCCCATGTCTTTCATGTCGAATTTCCCTCGAAGCATGTTTTTTGTTTGATTGATTATGTCTTCATTGTTTCCAATAATGAGCATATCATCAACGTACAAATGTATTTTTGAAATAGATGCACTTATCACATTCATTAATACTAAATCCATTGGACATCATAACATTGTCGAACTTTTTATGCCATCGTTTTGGTGCTTGTTTAAGCCCATATAATGACTTTACAAGTCTACAAACTTTGTTTTCTTGTCCGAAAATAACAAACCCTTCTGATTGTTTAATGTATATTTCCTCTTCTACTTCACCATTTAGAAAAGCATTTTTAACATCCATTTGATGTATTTCTAGGTCCCTCAATGCTGCAATGCTTATCAGCATTCTAATTAAGGTTTTTCTCGTTACCGAAGAATAAGTGTCAAAGAAATCCAGACCTTCTTTCTGCTGAAATCCTTGTACCACAAGCCTAGCTTTGTACTTATCTATTGAGCCATAGGTTTTCAAATTTTTTTTTGAAAATCCATTTACACCCTAGTGCTTTACTTCCTTGCGGTAAGTCGGGTATCTCCCATGTATGATTTTTCATAATGGAGTCCATTTCACTATTGACCGCTTCCTTCCAAGAAGGTGCAACTGGTGTAGACATGGCTTCCGAATAAATTCTAGATTCATTCTCAAAGAGAAATACCATCAAGAAATCATCGCCGAAATATTTTTTCTTACGAGCTCTTTTGCTTCGCCTAGGTTCATCTACTCCATCTTCTGGTTCATTTGAAGTTCCATAAGTGCTTGCCTCATTTACAGAGGAGTTTGCGTCTCTTTGTTCACGTGTCCGCTTTGGATTTTCTTTGTCCTTGGACGAAAATATGTGTACAAAGAAAGATTCATTTCTTGATTCCATTACTGTATTTACATGGATGTCCAGAATATCTGATTTATAAACCATAAAACAGTAAGCACTGCTGTTATGTGCATATCCTATGAAAATACAATCAATAGTTTTTGGTCCAACTGTGACCTTTTTCGGGGGAGGTACTGTAATAACCCTCATTTAGGCATAAGTAGCTAAGAGAAATAAGAGAGAGTGGCCAAAGCCTAAGGGAAGGAACATGGCCGAAAAGGACGTATAAGGCCAAACTTACGTCAAGATAACCCGAGCTAAAATAAAATGGACAAAGGAAGGATCTTTTGAGTAATTACTTATCTAAATGGCTTATTATCAAAAAGGATAAATATGATTAGCCAACAAATGGAAAGTTTGACCTAGAAAGTTCAAATTGCTGAAAACTACATTTTCGGTAAAATAAGGGATATAGGCCATTTATGGGACAAAGTCTAGTATAGTGATTAAGCGAGAGGATCAATTTATAAGTATTGGATATAATAGAATGTTAAAAATACTTAGAAGAAAAATTGACCAATGGGAAACCAGCCCCACCTACTTGCACAAAGATCGTCCGGAATGGCTCGGTTCGGGAACTTGAATTTTCCCGTAAAGCAAAGAATGATTGAGCGATCAATCTGAGAATTTTCAAGAATTAGAAAGGGATATAAAAGAGCTTAAAATTAGTGGGAATGAAAGTTTGACACCTCCTTCTTAGAGATTCAACAAATCAAATTTGTACACCCAGTTATTTACGATCTTTTGAACATGATTGGTCCAAATGTCTAACTTTGAAGCTATGCACGACTTTAATACAGCTCAAAGTTGATAAAGAGTGAGTCAATAACTTTTTGTCGACCCAAGAAGCCATCTCCAACCTGATCTTACACCTCATGCTCCTTAGATAGTTCTAGAATCACCTAGGTGTCATTTTCCTATTAGGCGGTTTTTGAGCAAGCTTGGTGTCCAGACCACTTGGCAACCTCCTGTACGTTTGTTTGGCTCAAAGTACACCCCATGGTTGAGGTGGAAGCATATCAGGTCGTCCACAAGAAGACCTTACACCTCATGGACACATGTTGGCCTTTAAAGCCATCTTTGTGTCCAATGTGCTAATTGTCAAGCCAAGGGAGTGTCTTGGTGTCTCAACCACGCCACTAAGCTCCTTATTAGATACCTCCTGCTTGGCTTACTCCCTATATAAGTTAGAGGTCGAGTTCATTTCCAAGGAACTCCAAAATCTCTCTGAAATCTCACTTAAACCTAAACTAGTCCGCACGAGTTCTTAAGGCTTTAGCTTTCGGGAACCAAGTCAGCTAAGTCAAGGTAAGTTTGTCCATTTTTCAGTAGCACATGATTAGGTTAATATTTAATATATGCTTTTAATTAATGTTGATACCAGGTGTAGCACCTAGCCCAAAAGCCCATTTCGACTCAAGGCCCAGCTGGACGCCGACATCAAGAGGAGAAAGGGGCTCAGAAGAGCAAGACCTAGATGGGCCGATCTGACGAACTAGGCCTTCTAGCTCGTGGCCCATTAGGGTTAATTAATGTAATTACGGTTTTTATGCATGTATTTTTACTATAAATACCCATGTAATTATTCCTTAAAGATATATTAAATTCTTCCTAGATTTTACCCACAAGATCAAAGATTTAAACCTACTTGTTAAGTCTTGATTCAACAGTTGGCGCCGACTGTGGGGTCTTTTGCTAAAAAAAATTCATAATTTACCTTTGCAGGAACAAAGTAATTAGCAGATATGACCACGGGATCACTCGAAAAAAAAAACAGGATGGATCTACCATCGACCTGACAAACAAAGACGATCACGCCGACAAAACGACATCCAACCACGAAGGAGAAGCCCCGGAGATCACCATGCAAGATCTACTAGACCAGATAAGAGAGCAAAAGGCAGAAACCGCCAAGCTAAGAGCGGAGTCACAAACCCTAAGAGCACAGCTAGATGACATCACTGCGTCTACGGAGGAAAGAGACGTACGTACAATCAACCGAAATCTGTTCGGGACATCTCACCAAACTCCTCCTACAGGCGAAGATCAAGGTCGGTAAAACTACACTAACGCAACCAGGTTTAGGAGCTCGACTGAGGATATCGAGATGCAGAGCATCCGCGAACAACTAAAAATTATGAGCTCGCAGGTACACCAGGCCACCAGCTCGGCCCCTGATATCCTGCGCGCTATTGAAGAGACTCAACGAACTCCATTCTCAAGGAGAGTCACCGACATATTATTTCGACATTCTGCAAAAATCAAGTTTACAGGGTACGACGGCAAGAGCAACTCGGTCCAATACTTGACAGCTTTCACCATCGCTAGGGCGAGAGCTCAATTCTCGCTAGAAGAATGAGATGCAGGCTTGTGCCAACTTTTTGTCGAAAACTTGTCAGGTTCGGCTTTGGATTGGTTCTCTCGTTTGGAGCCAGGAACCATTGACACATTTCAACAGCTCTCCACCGTATTCATCAAGCACTACTTGATGTACATCGCGAAGAAAGCATCAACAACCGACCTGTGGACTCTATCCCAGCACGAAGACGATCGCTCAAAGACTTTATTGACAGGTTCAAGGGAGTCGTAGCTCATATCATGATCAACGATGAGGGGGAAATTGCCGCACTACGAAAGGCACTGTGGTTCAAATCAAGGTTCAAGGACGAGCTACTCATCAACACTCCGCAAACATTAGAAGACGCGCTCCACCGAGCCAAAAAATTCATCAAGATAGAGGAAGAGCATGCCGCGATGTCTAAAAGGCACCACGACACTAAGCCTAGCCGAGATAAGGAGGAAATTCCTCAGGAACCAAGGCAACATTACTCGAGAGACAGGCGAGGACGTGCCACTTATGCAATCACGAATAGTGAAAGAAGCACCGACCATCCCCCACCTTTCGATAACGACCCAGAGGCCTACTGTGACTTCCACAAACGAACCAGACACAAAACCGC
The DNA here is from genome assembly GCA_900406425.1 of Iberis pinnata. NCBI lineage: Eukaryota > Viridiplantae > Streptophyta > Magnoliopsida > Brassicales > Brassicaceae > Iberis > Iberis pinnata. Next base: position 14,830 of record OVBE01002737.1, on the reverse strand, counting down.
AGATTGCCGACACCTACAAGCCTTCCTACTAAGGAAGTTCCAGGACGGTGAAATTAATACTAGCAGGAACCAGAACAATGACAAACAACGAGGTGGAAACACATGGCACAACTCATTTAAAAAGGACAAGGACAAAGACAAGGCCCAATAGGTCAGTACAGTTCGAGAAAAAAGCTCGCATACTAGCGACGACATGGCACCTCCTACTCGAACGTGAGATCCTAGTCCTGATGACCGAGCTATGGAAGGCTCACTGCCTAGAAGACAAGTAAACGTAATTATGGGAGGACTAGTGTCGTGCAACGACTCCGTACAATCTTTACGAAACTTCGAACGACAAGCTGTAACCGCACAAAAAGAATGAACTGACATAGTACCGACCTCTTCATGACTCAAATTCCGAGATACCGATCTGAAAGGTTTAAGTCAACCTCACAATGACTTTCTAGTCATCGAGCTGGTCATCGCAAACACAAAGGTAGCTAGAATCCTCATCGACATAGGTAGCTTGGTGGATATCATCTTCAAAAGGACGCTAGATAACATGGAAGTCAGTGCCAACCTGATCAAGGACGGCTGCAGGACGCTCATGGGTTTTAGTGGCGAAACCGTCTCCTCCGCCAGAACAATTAAGTTACCTGTTTAGGCCAGAGGGTCCACCCAAATGGTTAAATTTGTTGTTATGGAACAGGAATCGGCGTTCAACGTAATCTTGGGCACGCCATGGCTTTACTCCATGAAGGCGGCAGTGTCGACCTACCACCAGTGCATCAAATTCCCGACGGATAGAGGAACATGGACGATCAGAGGAAACCAACGCATAGCTCGGACTTGCTTTTTAATAGAACATCGGACGCGAACATTACAAGTGTCGGATAGAACCGCAAGCCCATCACCGACCCATGACTCTACACCATAACTTGATAAAGTCGAGCAAGTCAGTATCTACGCCGAGCATCCAGATCGAACCACAGGAATCGGCAAGGAGCTGGACGAGGCCATTAAAACCGAACTAATCAAGCTATTAAAAAAGAATGTCGGAACCTTCGCTTAGACCATGGAAGACATGAGAGGAATCGACCCATCAATCACCTGCCACGAGTTAAACGTAGACCCAAGCTACAAACCGATACAACAAAAACACCGCAAGCTCAGAACAGAACGTTCTCAAGCAGTTAATGACGAAGTAGAGAAACTCCCGAAAGCCGGCTCAATTGCCAAAGTAAAGTACCCAGAATGGCTGGCCAATCCCGTTGTCGTTAAGAAGAAAAACAGGAAATGGCGCGTATGCATCGATTTCACCAACCTCAACAAAGCATGTCCCAAAGACAGCTTTCCCCTACCTCACATAGACAGATTAGTCAAGGCTACGGCAGGCAACGAGCTCTTAACTTTTATGGATGCTTTTTCAGGTTATAACCAGATCATGATGCACCAAGCGGATCAGGAGAAAACCTCCTTCATCACGGACAGAAGAATCTACTGCTACAAGGTGATGCCCTTTGGGCTGAAAAATGCAGGAGCAACGTACCAATGCCTAGTCAACAAGATGTTCGCAAGTGAGATCGACAGATCTATGGAAGTCTATATCGACGATATGCTCGTTAATTCTGCCAAAGCCAAAGACCACATCAACCATCTGGCAAAATTCTTCGAAACACTGAATCTGTACGGAATGAAGCTTAACCCGACAAAGTGTACCTTCAGAGTCACATCTGGTGAATTCTTAGGGTACATCGTCACAAAAAGAGGGATCGAAGCAAACCCCAAACAGATCGGAGCCATCCTCAATCTACCAGTACCACGAACGAGGCAAGAAGTACAAAATCTCACAGGTCTTATTGCCGCGCTAAATAGATTGATCTCCCGATCCACCGATAAGAGCCTGCCATTCTACCAAATGCTCAAAGCTAACAAGTGTTTCGAGTGGAACGAGAAGTGCCAGGTCGCATTCGACAAACTCAAAGCATATCTAACCATGCCTTCTGTTCTCGCAAAGCCAGAGGACGACAAGATCCTCTACCTCTATGTCGTCGTATCTGAAGCAACAGTCAGCGGCGTCCTTGTCAAGGAAAGTTAGGGGGAACTAAAACCGATCTTCTACATCAGCAAGTCACTCAATGATGCCGAGACGCGATATCCACCAATTGAAAAGATAGCACTAGCAATAGTATCCGCAGCTTGGAAACTACGTCCTTACTTCCTATCGCATATTATCATCGTGCTCAGCAACCAGCCACTACGTACTATCCTTCATAGCCCGAACCAATCCGGAAGGTTGACCAAATGGGCAGTCAAACTCAGGGAATACGATGTGGCGTATCGGAATCGAACGTGTTCAAAATCCCAGGTTCTTACAGATTTTGTTGCAGAAATACCACCCGAGGCACAGTTCGCACCTTCACCAAGCATATGGAATCTTTACGTTGACGGTTCACGAAGAAAATAGGGATCAGGTGCGGGTGTAAGACTCGAGTCACAAACTGGCGAGGTGCTCCAACAAGCCTTCAGGATCAAGTTCAAGGCATCTAATAACGAAGCAGAGTATGAAGCCTTAATGGCAGGTCTACGACTCGCGAAGAACCTCGGCGCTTCACGAATACACGCTTTCTGCGACTCCCAGCTCGTCACCAGCCAATTTAGTGGATAATATGCAGCGAAGAACGAGAGGATGCTACAATACCACCAAATGGTCCAAGAATTGGCCAGCTGTTTTGAAAGCTTCGAACTCACCAAGATTCCACGAAATGAGAACACACTTGCCGACACTCTAGCCAATATGGCTTCAGCAAACGAGCTGGAAATAAAAAGGACCATCCCGATGGAGTACTTAACCTCAACAAGTATTACCACTGCGATGTCTAAATGCCATTGACGAGCTGGTATCTTTCGAAGGAGAACATGACCAACATAACCCACCCGACTGGCAAACCGAGATAAAAGAACACATCCTTACAGGAACGATGCCCAAAGACAAATGGGCAGCACATCGTCTCCGAGTCAAGGCAGCAAGATATACCGTCATAGATGGGAAACTCTATAAACGATCCGCATCTGGAATCCTATTACGATGCATTACGGGGGACGACGTGCAGAAAGTACTCGTCGAACTTCACGAAGGTGCAGGGGGAAGTCACTCAAGCGGGCGCTACCTGGCATTACGAATAAAGAAGCATGGACACTACTGGCCCACTATGTTGCATGACAGCCAAGAGTTCGCCAAATGATGCAAAATTTGCCAACGACACGGACCGACTAACCACGCACCCACCGAACCGTTAAATGCATCTGCCAATCCCTATCCATTCATGAAGTAGGGGATGGATGTCGTCAGACCTTTTCCAAAAGGAACGAACAAGCACAAATTCTTGCTGGTTATGACTAACTACTTCACCAAGTGGGTTGAAGCTGAATCATATACAGCTGTCAAAGCAAAACAGGTTTCATGTCTAAACACCACAAACTCCTAAATCGGTAAGATGATTCCTATGCACAGGATCGTTAACGACCCGAATTCTCTGTGAGTATTGCAGGTACAAAACTTCATTTGGAAGAACATAATATGCCGACATGGCATCCCATACGAAATCATGACAGATAACGGCACTAACTTATGTGCAAAAACAGTACATGCTTTTTGCGACAGGTGGACAACAAACCATGGTATCAAAACTTTAGCACCATCCGAAGTAGCTGTATTCAGTTTACGCCAAAAAACGTTGCCAGAGAACAAAGCCGTTAATGACGCCATGCTCCTCGACTCACTCGACGACATCGAAGAGGTCCAAGACAGAGCACTTTATCGAATACATGCCTACTAGCAAACTACGAGACGATACTATAACAAAGGAGTCAAGCAGAGACGATTTGAAGAAGGAGATTTGGTATTACGGATGACCTACGTGAACACCGCCAAAAAGAATGCTGGTAAATTGGGAGCTCGGTGGGAAGGCCCATATGAAGTTTCCAAGATAGTCAAACCAGGAGTATACGAAATGAAGTCTACAGACAGAACACCAATCCTGAACTCTTGGAACGCCACCAAACTTAAGAGATTTTATTCTTAGGTTCCTTTGTACCGTGGACTACGACCTCGCTTGATCCCTGTTTACAGGGTACGTAGGCAACCCACTAGGTGCAGCTATTTCACTTAATAAAAATAATTTTTCCCAACCATATACCGATCTCCTGAGTCAATCTTGGTGTCTTTTACATTACTTTTTGCATTAACGGATGTATCAACTGCACCTTTGCGATACTCTAAAAAAACCACAAACCAAAGCCGAGTCATAACTCGCACATACCTTGTGCAAAGACGGAGATGTCAGCGAGATCAAAGTTTTCTCGTCTTGGCTCCAAAGACCTTTCGAAAATCCGAGGTCCGCCTCGCGTACTCCTAAAGACGAGTACTGAACACGTGAAAAGTTACAATGTTCGAGCTATAGTCTCTATTTTGAAAATGCCGAGCTCCGGCTCGCGTAGTCCTAAAGCCGAGTATTGGGCGTGTACAAAGTTACAACGTCCAAGCTTAAGTCTCACCTTAAAAAGCTGAGTTCCAACTCGCGTACTCCAACCGAGAGTATTGACGAAACTACAGTTTTCGTCCATAGATCATTTGTCAAAAGGGACGATCTACAGGTCGTCTCCTTCGGGCTTTTGATCGAGTAGTTTTTCATTTTGCATAGGGATTAGAGAAATGTCTACTTATAACATATGCGTATCCTAAAACAAAATGCAAGGCACATAACCGAAACCCAAATTAAGCAAGGATAAGTCAAAGTTTTGCCTTCTCAGTAATCGACGTGCTTATAAAAACCATAACTCGTTGAACGAAGTATTGCAAAAAATACACCAAGCTCAAGCTCTATTCTCATTATCAAAAGACAAGTCTTACAAGATTTGCAGAAACTGTAACGACGACCTAACAGATGTGCAAATCTGGAAACATACATTCTTCGAAAATAAAAGCAAAATGCCGACACAAGGCAGATCCTAATCCTAAGAAAATGCGACACCTACCCCAAAGGAACACAAGAGGTACGAAACGAGCTGACCCCAATTCTAAGAAAAATGTGAAAGCTGCCCCAAAGGAACAACTAACCCCTTAGCATCGATGGAGTAGCAGGCTGAGCCGCAGTAGAAGCTTCCAAGCTCCCCGGAACAGACTGAATCAAATTCGAGCCATGTTCGTTGAACGCAGGTCGGAACTTGAAGTCCTCGGGTGTGACATATGTTATGTCGATAGCATCATACTTCACCTGGAGCCTCGCCACATCCGCCTCAAGCTTAGCCATAATCTCAGGTGGCATAGTACCACCCTCTTCATCTATGAACTGCACGCAGTCCAAAGTCCCCTGTATTCTTAGATGATGGGATCAGCCTTGTCTCGATCCTCTTTGTGCTGCCGCAGCTTCTCGAGCTTAGTTGCACACTCAACCTGAGCCTCTCGCCGCGCTAACGCAACTTATAAAACTCGGGAGAGTTGGAGCCTTTTAATCTCGCCCACATGCAACTTCTCGAGAGCACGGTAGGCCTCTCGCAGCTCGAAGAAGTCGGCACCCGTATGCTCTTGGATCACTTTCTCTTTAAGGAAATCCGTCATGGAAATGGTGCATTTATCATTTTGCTCACCCCTCAAAGCAGAAAGGTCGTTGGTGGCAGATGCCGCAGTCTCACTTAGCATTTTCTTCAGAGCAGCCACCTGCGTTGTCAGCTGTTTGACGACCTCCTCCTGCTTGTTCAGCTTTAGCCGTTCCTTAGCAAGGCGCTGTTTGTACTTGTCAACCAGCTTCGACAACTTCTCCAGCTCAACCTCATCTTCGGCCATAGACCGGAGTTTATTTTCATAAAATGCGACGAGCTCGTTGGTCGTCGCCAGAGTCTACCATCGTACATGTGCTGAGTTAGCACTTGTAATTGCAGTAGGAAACAAAAATAAAGACACAAGCATACCTGGAAAGCTTGCCGAGACAACATTTCATACACTTATAGAGCCAACATCCGATCCACAGCCGGAACGATCAGACCATTGGCCCCAAGACGGTTCACCAAACCGGCACACGCTTGTTTGTCCTGCACAAACGGTGTGCCCTTATGCGTAAATGAGAAAGCCCAGCTTCCTCGTGAGTTATCCTGCCTTTCAGTTTGGGAGCTTCATCCCTCTGCTATCTGACGGTCGACAGCTTCTTCTTCCTCTTGTTTCTCCTCACCTTCATCCTCCTCATCACCACCTGCTCCATCATCATCATCACCACCTGCTGTTCTGAGGAGGTTCGGGAGCTCTACAACAAATGTCTCCAAGCTAGGATCCAGGGATTCCACATCCTTTGTCATCTCTCCCAAGATTTGAGAGGTCGTTGGAGTCCCGCTGGGAGGAGCAGGCGGTGCAACAGATAGGTCGGCGGCACAAGCTTCCACAGAAGGAACTTCCATCTGTCCCTCTGCAATATCCTCTCCCTGTTGATGTTCCCCAGTAGAAACACCCTCATTTGCTATTTGTCCCCCAGCATGGACTTCTTCCCTTGAGCCTTTTTCCTCAGCAGGAACAGCAGCTGGATTTGGCTCTTCTGCTTCTTCAATTACAAGCACCTCTCGAGAATCTTGATCCCAGTTAGATCGGCGCCTCTTCCTCTGAACCAGAGGAGGACATGAGTCTCTGCTACCCGCAGAAGCAGACGACTGGTCGAGTTTCCTCTTTGAGCTCGAGACTGACTTCTCAAGGCTCGACTTGTAGTATGTTATTGGAGGTGGGTGACCCATTTTCTTAGCTTTCTTTACAAGATAAACGTTGAGGTCCCAGCTAGCTTTACAAGGAGTTTAAGTGACAGTTAGACGGATCAACGTACTGCTAGAACGATAAATTACTAGATACCCTTACCGGCGTTGATGAACGGAATGCTCTATTCGATACGCTTGCGTGTGAATTGGCTAATGTGATAGGCTCATGCTTCTTGGAACCTTTCAAAATCTTATAGAAAGTTACCTGGGAAGGGACCAAAGTTGCAATGAAGATCTGCAAGGAAAAGAAACAAAAGCCGAGTTAAAAACACTTAAAACTTCACATGTTTCAGCTCGATGGTCCTAGGTGGTATCTACCAAAGGTTTATGCCCATTTCCTTTTCAGGATTCTTCCTACATCACCGACAGATTCAGGGACGACTTTCAGGAAGAAGTACTTTGCTTTCCATACATGGATCTTGTCTCCTGCACCCATAGTTATCAGCTTGTACTGGGTCTTGAAGTTGATATACATGAAGCCGGTGTTCAACTTCGTTCCCTTTTGCACAATGGGATTGATGGACGACATGTTTTCCAGATACCTAACGCCGAGCTCCACATTAAACTCATGGGCATGAGCCATCAAGGCTATCACTTGTCTAATTGAAGGAGCGGACAGTTGTGAAATCGCGATCTTTCATCTCGTGCAGTATGAAACTATCAACTTAGGCAAGGGTAACCAGAGGTGGCACCTTCTAAACAAGGATTCGTACAAACACACATAACCCTGGGGGCAATCCCAGGGTCGTTGATGCGGTTCGAGAATTACGATTGGAATCCCGTTTAAGGAAGGGTAATCTCGGACAAGAGCTCGAATTGTCTTCTCTGAACTTTTTGTAGGTGCGAGACCTGTCAGCTCGTCATCTGGAGAAGCCCAATTGCCCGGGGAGCTCGGTCTTCAGGAGCTATATCCATCTCGGCGACACACAAGTCGTCACGAGAGGCTGAAGATTCGGCAACATTCATACGGGAGGTGGACATAATTTATGATAGAAAAATCACCAAGCTATTCAAGTTAACCGCCGAGCTGAATATTCTAGAGAGAGAAAGAAGAGAGAAGGGAGAGCGATTCTACCTTCAAGGAAATTCTGAGATGTGGAGGTTTAGAATGAAGAATGAGGGGGTATTTATACTATTGGAAAGCGGCGGTTACCGAAGCGCGTAATGATTGCGCGTGGGAATTTGTAAAGGTGTGACCTCCGAGCTTCCCCTACGAAAACAATTCAATAAAGCCTACGAGAGCATTTAATGCACTTAGCCAAAATGAACTTTATTTTAGAAGATCAATCGCCGATTCACGAATTCATCGCCGACCTGGGGGGGGACTAACTGTTGATACCAGGTGTAACACCTAGCCCAAAAGCCCATTTCGACTCAAGGCCCAGCTGGACGCCGACATTAAGAGGAGAAAGGGGGACAGAAGAGCAAGACCTAGATGGGCCGATCTGACGAACTAGGCCTTCTAGCTCGTGGCCCATTAGGGTTAATTAATGTAATTAGAGTTTTTATGCATGTATTTTCACTATAAATATCCATGTAATTATTCCTTAAAGATATATGAAATTCTTCCTAGATTTTACCCACAAGATCAAAGATTTAAACCTACTTGTTAAGTCTTGATTCAACAATTAATATCCCATAGAGGTTTAGGTTTCGTACTTAGCCATTTTCCGCTTACCGTTATAATGCCTGATTTTCGATAGAATTATCTTACATGGTTATTAGGTTGAATTGTTTAGTGGATTATTAAGCCCTTATAATGCCCAATTTTTGATAGGATTATACTCAAATGGTTATTAGGTTGCATTGACTAGTCAATTTACTAAGTCGTTATAATGTCCGATTTTCGGTATAATTATACAGACATGGTTATTACGCTTAATGGATTAGTTGATTATTAGGTCGTTATAATTGTTGATTGTTAATTTGATTGATGGCTTGAATGGATTAATATTTGATTGATTTAGGCGTGCTAAGGATGAACGTTAGATATTGTGATAGTTATCGAATTTGCATATGTTAGAAATGCACGTTAGGCATGGTGTTGATTATTGCTTATGCATGAATGCTTTAGTAGTAGTAATTCATGCTAGAGATGATAATGCAAGGTGAGTATCGTGTGATTATTGAATTATACTCATGTTGATGAGTATGTATGTATTTATGTAATAATCATGTTAAATATAAAATATGGACGGGTGTAGGAGTGTTCTGTACTCAGGGTTCGGTTAGTGAGTATGGAAGGTTATGTACTCATAATCGGATCGAGTGACATAAGCTAGTTACCCGCCGTGATTCGGTTAGTGGATTGTAGTGTGTCTGCTTCCATAACCGGTGGTGGCAGTTGATGTCTGATCTTCATTTTCTCAGGACGGCTAGCTACCGTCCGAGACCTGCATGACGATGCAGTGATTGGCGCCGTGAGTGAGACGGTTGGGGCTTGATAGGGTTCTACCTGCTCTTGCCTGTGGTATAGAGATGTGGCTGGGTACATCGCTTTGGGTGAGATCAGAATCAAGATAATGCCAAATTATACGTGATAACCTTAAAATGTAAATTGTATAAAGGCAACCCCTGGTGATGGGAGAAGGGCCACACGGGAAGGGTGGCAATGCCATGATAGGTGGGTTGGACACGGTGGTCGACCGTGGTTACGTGGTGGTGGTGTTAATGGTGGTTGTTGTGGTGGTGGTGTTAGTGGTGGTAGTGGTGGTGAGGAATGGCTGGTGATATCACGTTTATTACGATTGCATGCATTTGATTATTACATTTGATTGTTGTGTATTGATTGTTATTTTGGGTTTTGAGTTGGGAGCATTATATTTATATAATGATGTTTACAGACCCCGTTCTTACTGAGTAATCTTAGATTACTCATGATGCTACTTCTTGTTACAGGTAACCAATAGAAGGGAAAGCCTTAGAGGGAGCTTGGATGCTAGGTGCCAGTGTAGGTTTGTTTGACTTTTTGAAAAATTATGTTTGTAAACCTTTTTGGATTATAGAATCTTGGCCAAGTAAATCTTAAGGTTTTTGTAAAGACTTTAATCGAGTATCAAATAAAACGTTGTTTTATATTCGTAACTACTTTCAAAATGATTATGGCCTAGTCCGGCTGTCCTAACACTTTGTTACAGCAAGGGTTGGCAAGCCTAAAATTGTAATTTAGTGGGATGAGTTGGTGGACAGGTTGATTGTAGTTATTAGAGATGTTCTGATAACCTCAGTTGACTAGTCTCCAACTACATCAAGTAGCATTCTCGGCCGTTCAACTCCTAGTTCGGTTAGGGGGTGTTACAAGAGTGGTATCAGAGCATGGTTCTCAATGCTTATTGGGACTTGGTTTTTCAATTGTTTTATTGAGTCAAAATGGTCACAAAAAGGCTATTAGGATAAACTGCTGCGTCCAATGCTAATTTAGATAGGATGGTTAGGACTTACCTTACTCATCTCATGTAGATGTCAAGACCTGGAGATAATAGTGGTCGATTGGGTGGTTTTCCATTTGGATATGAACATCGGAATTCTGGGATAACGGAGGACACATCTCTTGAAGATGGAAAGTTAGAGACAAGATTAAACGGTGGTTCTCCAATCTGAGGAGAAGGTGTACGAGGAAAAGGTAACCCTGGTAGACCATATGTTGAACAAAATCCTCTGAATGGTAATGATGAACAAAATCAACAAGAAGAGGTAATTTAGGAACAAGGAGATATACCTATAGGATCTCAAGGACCAGAGGTGGTAGGAGGAGATCCAATGATGGGTTCACAGGTAAGTATGAGTTCTAACTCCTCATGCGTTAATTGTGTGATAGTGTGGTTGGTTAATTGTTCTTCTTGATTTTAGTTTAGTCACTAAGAATCGATAGAGAGAATCATACCATAGATACCTAAGTGGATTAGAAAATAGGGAAATTATATAAATTCTTGGAGAATTTTCATAGAAGCTTATGAACCATAAATAAGAAGAACCCTAGAAACTATTAGCCTTAGGTACTTATCCAAAAGCTGATGTGTAAACGGAGATGGGCCAGAGGTTAAAGGACATAACCTAAAGGATAAGGAAATGAGCTAGTCATGTATTTCTACAAGTGAATCTTATCATGGAGCCATAATAGAATGGCGAGTAAAAAGGCGGGACAAGGCAGAGCGGCAAAAGGAAGGTTTACAACACTAATGCAATGACCAAGCTGTCAACGGTTGCAAGAAAATAATGGAAGTATCTCAAGGAACCATGGCACCATAACCAAAGGAAATGGTTATGATGAGATTATCACATGGAGGCCAAAGACCAATGGATGGAAAAGAGATACATAAGAAACATAAGCAATCATGGTAGGGAAATGAAGTAAGTTAGTGCAAAGACTGTAAGTATACAAAAGTTCATAAAGATCTAGACAGGGAAGCAAAGATCCTAGTAGTGATACAAGAGAAGTATCTACTAGAATTATCGAATCCAATGATTGGCTAACCTAGGGAAGTCAAGGACAGACTAACCTAAAATACTGGAAACCAAAATTCAAAGGAAGACTTAGCTAAGGTGGAGTACGTACGACGTGAGGAATCATGGTTGAGTCAAGGACGAAGGTTAACCACAAGGAAGACACCAGATACGAACCTTGAGAATTCGAGGACAAATTATTTTAAGGGGGGGGGGGAGAATGTAATAAACCTCATTTAGGCATAAGATCAAGCTAAGAGAAATAAGAGAGAGTGGCCAAAGCGTAAGGGAAGGAACATGGCCGAAAAAGACGTATAAGGCCAAATTTACGTCAAGATGACCCGAGCTAAGATAAAATGGAAAAAGGAAGGATTCTTTGAGTAATTACTTATCTAAATGGCTTATTATCAAAAAGGATTAGCCAACGAAAGGAAAGTTTGGTCGAGAAAGTTGAAATTGCTGAAAACTACATTTTCGGTAAAATAAGGGATATAGGCCAGTTATGGGACAAATTCTAGTAGAGTGATTAAGTGAGAGGATCAATTTATAAGTATTTGATATACTAGAATGTTAAAAATACTTAGAATAAAAATGGACCAATGGGAAGCCAACCCCACCTACTTGCACAAAGATCGTTCGGATTGGCTCGGTTCAGGAACTTGAATTTTCCCGTAAAGCAAGGAATGATTGAGCGACCAATATGAGACTTTTAAAGAATTAGAAAGGGATATAAAATAGCTTAAAATTAGTGGGAATGAAAGTTTGACACCTCCTTGTTAGAGATTCAACAAATCAGATTTGTACACCCAGCTATTTACGATCTTTTGAACATGATTGGTCCAAATGTCTAACTTTGAAGCTATGCACGACTTTAATACAGCTCAAAGTTGATAAATAGTGAGTCAATAACTTTTTGTCGACCCAAGAAGCCATCTCCAACCTGATCTTACACCTCATGCTCCTTAGATAGTTCTAGAATCACCTAGGTGTCATTTTCCTATTAGGCGGTTTTTGAGCAAGCTTGGTGTCCAGACCACTTGGCAACCTCCTGTACGTTTTTTTGGATCAAAGTACACCTCATGATTGAGGTGGAAGCATATCAGGTCGTCCACAAGAAGACCTTACACCTCATGAACACATGTTGATCTTTAAAGCCATCTTTGTGTCCAATGTGCTAATTGTCAAGCCAAGGGAGTGTCTTGGTGTCTCAACCACGCCACTAAGCTAATTATTAGATACCTCCTGCTTGGATTACTCCCTATATAAGTTAGAGGTCTAGTTCATTTACAAGGCACACAAAAATCTCTCTAAAATCTCACTTAAACCTAAACTAGTCCGCACGAGTTCTTAAGGCTTTAGCTTTCGGGAACCAAGTCAGCTAATTCAAGGTAAGTTCGGCCATGTGAAGTAGCACATGTTTAGGTTAATATATAATTTATGCTTCTAATTAATATCACATAGAAGTTTAGGTTTCGTACTTAGCCATTTTCCGTTTACCGTTATAATGCCCGATTTTTGATAGAATTATCTTACATGGTTATTAGGTTGAATTGATTAGTGGATTATTAAGCCGTTATAATGCCAAATTTTTGGTAGGATTATACTCAAATGGTTATTAGGTTGCATTGATTAGTCAATTTACTAAGCCGTTATAATGTCTGATTTTCGGTAGAATTATACATACATGGTTATTAGGCTTAATGGATTAGTTAATTATTAGGTCGTTATAATGCTTGATTTTTTATTTGATTGATGGATTGATTGAATTATTATTTTATTGATTTAGGCGTGCTAGGGATGCACGTTAGATATTGTGATAGTTATCGAATTTTCATATATTAGAAATGCACGTTAGGCATGGTGTTGATTATTACTTATGCATGAATGCTTTAGTAGTAGTAATACATGCTAGAGATGATAATTCAAGGTAAGTATCGTGTGATTATTGAATATACTCATGTTGATGAGTATGTATGTATTTATGTAATAATCATGTTAAATATAAAATTTGGACGGGTGTAGGAGTGTTATATACTCAGGGTTCGGTTACTGAGTATGGAAGGTTATGTACTCATAATTGGATCGAGTGACATAAGCTAGCTACACGCCGTGATTTGATTAGTGGATTGTAGTGTGTCTACTTCCATAACCGATTGTGGCAGTTGATGTCTGATCTCCATTTTCTCGGGACGGCTAGCTACCGTCCGAGACCTTCATGAGGATGCAGTGATTGGCGCCGTGAGTGAGACGGTTGGTGCTTGATAGTGTTGTACCTGCTATGGTTTGTGTGGTAGAGATGTGACTGGGTACATCATTTTGGGTGAGATCATAATCAACATAATTCCAAATTATAAATGATAACCTTAAAATGTAAATTGTATAAAATCAACCCCTGGTGATGGGAAAAGGGCCACACAGGAAGGGTGGCAGTGCCGTGATAGGTGGGTTGGACACGGTGGTGGACTGTGGTTACTTGGTTTTGGTGGTTGTGGTGGTGGTTGTGGTGGTGTTAATGGTGGTTGTTGTGGTGGTGGTGTTAGTGGTGGTGAGGAATGGCTGGTTATATCACGTTTATTATGATTTCATGCATTTGATTATTACATTTGATTGTTGTGTGTTGATTGTTATTTTGGGTTTTGGGTTGAGAGCATTATATTTATATAATGATGTTTAGAGACCCCGTTCTTACTGAGTAATCTTAGATTACTCATGGTGCGACTTCTTGTTACATGTAACCAATAGAAGGGAAAGCATTAGAGGGAGTTTGGACGCTAGGTGCCAGTGTAGGTTTGTTTGACTTTTTGTAAAATTATGTTTTTAAACCTTTTTGGATTATAGAATCTTGGCCAAGTAAATCTAAAAGTTTTTGCAAATATTTTAATCGAGTATCAAATAAAATGTTGTTTTATATTCGTAACTAGTTCCAAATTGATTATGGCCTAGTCCAGTCGTCCTAACACTTTATTACAGCAAGGGTTGGCAAGCCTAAAACTGTAATTTAGTGGGATGAGTTTGTGGACAGGTTGATTGTAGTTATTAGAGATGTTCTGATAATCTCATTTGACTAGTCTCCAACTACATCAAGTAGCATTCTCGGCCGTTCAACTCCTAGTTCGGTTAGGGGGTGTTACAAGTACTGCCACTTTTGCCATGCACCCCACACATTCAGGTATTTACATGATGGTGTGATACCGTTCCAAAGTTCATAGGGAGTTTTTCCCGTAAATCTATGCGGTATTTTGTTGAGGAAAATAACTAAGTCATAAAAGTATATACGAAAAAACACAGATTTCTGTTAAGAATAATTAGCTTTATGTAACTCAGCCATATCGTATATGAACTCTTTTTGGTGATATTGCTATTTTGGTCGCAATTTAAAAACCAAGAGAGCAAATTGCAGATGCGGAAGCGCTTATGGATTTAGCAAATACATTTCTTTTGTCTATGAGATCCCAATCAGTTCATGGTGTTTCTCCAGCTGAGTTTTTCAATGCCTTGATCCGTGTATTTGGTGAGTCTTCTTTAGGAATTGATGTTTCTGGTGAAAATAAGAAAGTGTCTATGAAATGGAAGGACATTGGGTTTGCTTTCTGCTCTATTGTCATGGTCT
>OVBE01002736.1:0-29453 GCA_900406425.1 Iberis pinnata | reverse complement strand
TTATGCCCAGCCCTATATATATATATATATATATATATATATATATATATGTATATATGAAAGCAATTTAAACTCTAAATTTACTATAACGGGACAATTAAATTGGAAAAAGGAAAGTAATCAACGTAATAGTAAATACTAGAGAGACATTTTAAGCAACAAAATGTATATTATAAGAATGTTAATTTGACCAATACACGTGTAAATGTATTTATGAAAATATTGATAGTTTACCAAAACACTTTCCATGTATTGTAAATATAGAATTTATTTGATTACATTCTTTTTAGTGTCGAGAAAATTAAGTACATGTATATCCTCTTATGTGTTATTTTAAGTCAGAATATAACTATTTAGAAAAAATGTGATTTGTGTTCATGTATTTTGCCACCTTACATACTCCAAATGTTAGAAAACATATAAAATAGAAAAAAAATTATGTTGACTATTGAGTTATAAAAAAAATGCAAGACATATATTGGATAGGGCTAGGCAAAAAAAATCGGAACCGAATAACAAAAAAAAAGTTTTGGATCGGTTTCGGTTCCATCTAAATTATTTGATGGTTCCTAAAATGAATAACCATGGGTATCGGGTAGGAATCGGAACCGAACCGAAAACCGAATGCCCGAATATATATATACATTTATATTTGGGGTTAGATTTAGTCACTTATCAAATTTTATTATTGGATAATTTTTCCTTTTATCAATTCTTTTTATCGGGTACTTTTCGTCTTAAATTTTTGGATATTTTATTCAATTATCGAGTACTTCTCTTTTTATCAAGTATTTTATTATATTATCGGATACTTTTGATCTTAAATTTTTGGGTATTTCATTTTAGTATATGGTACTTTTTTGTTATATCGAGTATTTTTAAAAAATCGGGTTTGTAATATCCGAAACCGATTAAAACCAAAAAATTCGGGTCATATTTAGTTCCTCAAATATAGAACCGTACCGATCCGGAACCGATATAACCAAACCAAAACCAAACCATAAATTTAAAAAGGATCGATTAGATATTACAAGAACTGAACCGAACACCCGAAAACTCAACACTAATATTGGATTTAAACACTAATATCACTAATGCTAACCGAAAAAACTATACTCTATTTTATTTTATTTCCTTCATTCCCATGAGAATACGAGATTAATTGTTATATTTTATTTTATTTCCGTGGTTCCAATGAGATTAATTGTTATATATATATATATATATATATATATATATATATATATATCAAAATGTTGGTCATAGTATTAAGTATTCTAACATTTGCATGCACGGCACTTAAAATTAGAATGAAAAATATTCCATCCATTTTAATTAATATGAATGTCATTTTGGTATTTTTTTTAAACATAAAATAGTAAACTAGTTATGTGTATCGACTAACTATTCACATAAGATTACTCTTGAAGTATTTTTTTGGCCACTAATTAGAACGATTAAACTCGATTTGCGAGATTTTATAATTACGTGAAGTTGAATTCCGACAAATAAATATATAAGTAAATTTTAACCATTTGATCACTATATAAGTAATTTTATTTTGAACAATTTTGATTACAGTTAAAGTATATTTTTTTCAAAAAAGGAATTTTTAAAAGTACCATTAAAAGAAGTTTAATTTCAAAAAATACCATACACTAAATTTTTTTTTTTTAAAAGTACCATTAAATTATTATCTTTTTCAAAAATACCATATACATAATACGTAAATTTTAAGGGTTTAAAATTTAAAATTCTTGGTTTAGGTTCACTAAATAGAATTCATAGTTTTTGGTTTTGGGGTTTAGAGTTTAAATTTTAAGTTTTAAAGTTATTTCAAATTTTGTGGTATATTTGGAACAAAAAAATTTTAGGTTAATTATTTTTAAAAATATGATATTTTAAAAAATTTAAGAATGTATGATATTTTGGACTATACTTAATTCTTTTTGTAGTATTTTTGACATGCAAATCCAAATATATTAGAAAATTCAAGCTTGATTTAGACTTGTAATAAAATTAACCAGATTTTATTGGGCTTTTTGGGCCTTAATTCTGGGCTATAAATTTTTTTCTTATCTCTGCACGCTTGTTAAAAAGAGTTATGATAATTATGCTGAGGTGTCGTATTATAATTGGCTTTAACAATCAGAGCGACGTGGCGAGAATTCCATCTCATATAAAAACTTTCCGGTCAAATCTTAAAGGTCTGAAAAATTTTCTCTGTATTTCGTATCGTTCTCATCGATATCAGAATTTCTAAGCCAAATCAGGTTATTTTCCTATTTTTTGTTTGTTCTACAATCTGATCTTTGATTTTGGTTGTGTGATTCCGTGGTATTGCGATCGAGGTATCAGTAGATCTATTGTTTGTTATATGTTTGCGTAGATCTGTTTTTTCAGATCTTGATGTTGAATCCGAATCGTGGTATTCTACGATTTATGCTTTTGCATGCTTAATTTTGCATTGGAATCTATATGGATTGAGTATATAGAGTTTTGGATGTTCACTGTCTTATAGGTTTCGATGTTGAATTTGACTCGATGTGTTGTGAATTTTGCATTATAGGTTTACAATTCCAATATTGAAACTAAATCTTTGGAGTTAAGAATGTCACATAATTGTTCAAATTTCTTTGATGAGTGGACTCTGTAGTTATAAGCTAGAAGATGTTTAAACATGAATTTTCTTTGAGTTATGTTGATGGAGATTAGAACTTTTTTGTTAGTTGATTGTGTTAATAGTTAGTGAATCATGTTAAATTTTGATGTCTTATGTACTTGAGATGCAAATTGCATTGCAAATACCAGCTTCATTAGACTTTTACTTGAGATTTCTTGCGATAGCTTAACATAGCTTGAACTTATAGTGTTTAGAATCTCTCCTTTTACTTTCCTTAAGCTTAAACACTTGAACTTTCTTGATAAGATCACTCGTTAACATTATTATTCGAATTTCTTTAATGCTCGTCTTCACATAGAACACAGGAATGTATTTGGTTTGCATTGAGGACCGGACTCTGTAGTTATAAGCTAGAAGATGTTTAAACATGAATTTGATTTGAGTTATTTTGATGGAGATTAGAACTTTTTTGTTAGTTGATTGTGTTAATAGTTAGTGAATCATGTTAAATTTTGATGTCTTATGTAGTCAAGATACAAATTGCATTGCAAATACCAGCTTTCATTAGACTCTTATTTGAGATTTTTTACAAATAGATAATGCAGGACAATGTAAAATTTTGATGTCTTATGTAGTTGAGATGCAAACTTAAGCTTTAAACACTTCAACTTTCTTGATAAGATCACTCTTTTGCTTTCAAAACTTCTTATTTGAAAGTGATTTAATGCTTATTATAAAGGTTTTACTTCTGAGTTTTATAAAGTTCCAATTTTTTTTCTAACTTTCTACATCATATTACAGTTAGTAAAACAAAACCAGAGAAAAAGAAAGAATGGTGGGAAGTGGAGCTCCACAGAGAGGAAGTGCAGCAGCAGCTGCAAGTATGCGTAGGAGAAGACCGAGCGGCAATGCTGGTGGTGGAGGAGGAGCTTCTGGTGGTGCAGCCGGATCTATGCTTCAATTCTATACAGACGATGCACCTGGTCTTAAGATCTCACCTAATGTTGTCCTTGTCATGAGCATTGGTTTCATTGCGTTTGTTGCTGTCCTTCATGTTATGGGCAAGCTTTACTTTGTTAAGTGATGAGAGATTTGTAGTTCTAAGAAGATACCTTCTAGTGATCAGTTTTAGACAATGGTTTCAATTCATGTTTTAATTGTGTGGAGTAAAAACAATCTCAACACTTTGCACTTTGCATCTTTTTATATATTCATAGTTTCACATAGTAAGTACAAGTAATGCAATTTTTAAAGAGTTGTTATCTACATGAGCTAAATTCCAATTAGTATATAAATTAAAGAAATTCTTCCAAATATGATATAAAAGAAGTTCAAATCTTTAAAATACTATATATTTTTTATATGTTCCAAAAATACTACTCATTTCCAAATGTTTTAAAATACCACATTTTAAAAATTTGGAAATTTGGGTTTGGATTCACTAAATAGAATATTTATAGGCCTTTGGCCCATAGTCTTCCCTGGTGACCGGAGTCATCCGTTGATAATATTTGTTTTAAAATAACAATCACTCCTCCCAACAGATTCAAACTAGTGACCTTGAACACTCCTTGAAATGCTTCAAAAGTTCGGGTTTTAGTATTTAAATTTAAAGTTTTAAAGCTATTTTAAATTTTGTGGTATTTTCTAGAACAAAAATATTTTGTGATATTTTTTAAAAAATATATTTTAATTTTTTTTTAAAAGTGTGGTATTTTTGAAATTTACCAAATTTTTGGTGGTATTTTTAAAAATCCCCTCGTTAACATGTGAAAGTGTAATTTATCTCCAAGGTGAAAACTTTTTGGAACTAATTGAACATGTAAGAAGTAATGGGGTGACATTGGCAATTAAATTGGGATTCAGGGGCTTAAATTGTCAATACTAAGACCCGATTTTAATCTTCGGATCATTTTTTTATCCACCGGGTTTTCTAATAGAAGTTGAGCGAAGGAGGTCACAGTTTTGAGAGATCTCTTCTAATGGCAAATTTGGGAGAATCATCCTCAGAGATGGAAGGCGTGCAGTCACCGGAAACTCAAAAATCTTCGCCGTCGCCGCCTCTAACGTCTTTGATTCCAAGCTCTAAGATCGCAACGACGACGGTGGAAAATGCGGCTTCGTGGATCGATGATACACTGCATCAAGCGCTTGTGTACCAGAAAACGATCTTGGAGACATTGGATTCTAAAATTGACGCCACTAAATCTCGTTTGTCTCAAATTCGAGACACTTCGTTGGCTCACACGAACCAAACCATCGTAAGCTTACGACCTCTTCTTTTTCCATTGGAATCCAAGCGAATTCAATGTCATTTAAGTGATTTGTTTATGCTCTGACCTAATTGATATAGGATTCTCTACAAGAGATGGCTTCTGAGTATTACGTTTATGAGAATTTAGTGTTTGGGAAGATTAAAGGTCTGTTCTACTTTTTTCTACTATTTCGTTGTGCCTTGTGTCTCTCGGCTCATATATGTGTTATGCAGATGGTGTAAACGTTGCTGCATCTCATCCGCTAATATCAAGCAGCTTAGCTTTCGGAATCGGGATTTTTGCACTGAAAAGTATAGTTTCTACATGTTCTTATCGTCCTAGAGTTCAATCTTTTAACATATTATGCTACTTACTCTTTTAGTGACGACTATGTTTGTTTGTAGAGACAAGAAGATTTGTATATTACAACACTATACGTATGCTTTCAAGCGAAGAGGTTAGTGTGTTGAATGTATAAACTAGCTTGCCTATGGTTAAAGTTGTTCTTGAAGCTGGATGGACGCCATTATTTTTGGATTCAGGCTTTGCTTTCTAGAGCAGATCTTAGAGTAAAAGAGTTAAGACAATCAATGGATCGTCTTAAAGCAGAAAGTGAAAAGTTAGAGGTAAGGTTTTTTTCTCTTGCTTTCAATTAGTTAGCTCTATTCTTTTGTCGGGTTGCTTTAGCAAATAGAATTTAGCAAATAGAATGTCAAGCGTTGAACATGAAGGGATCAGGTTTAGAACAGATAACTCTCTGTTTAGCATTTATTGAGTGAATATGGTGTAGATTCATATAGTTGTACTTTCACAGAAATTAAATGATTATGCTTCTTTCCACGGTGGAGCATTATACAGAACAGATTCTTTTATAAGTCAATCAATGGTCTTAAGTAAATGCAGTCTGGTGGATTATAGTTTTGAATTGGTAAGAACTTTGATTGTTTCAGAGAGTTGCAAATGTGGCAGAAGAAGAGTTGATTAGAGGAAGGATGAAACTCAGGTTTATAATCCAGACAATTCAAAAGATATGTATCATATCAGCATGAATTTGCTGTTAACACACACTATTTTCTTACACAGACAAGCCGGTAAACAGATCCAAGATGTGATACGCTCAGCTTATAAGATCGAAAAGCAAGCAACAGGTATGTTTTATGTAATCTATCTCTTTTATAGTTTGTAAAACCAAAGATACACATAGAACAGAAGAAGAACACTATCCTTGTAACAGAGCTTATCAACTTATACTGTATATTACTATCATTTTTTCGTATATACAGGTTTGAAAGATGTACTAAAAGAATTGCCCACAAGAGAAGCTTCTCGATTTCGATCTCAAGTAAGTATTTTACTCGCCTGGATTAGAGTATAGAACTTGATTCGAGTTAGTTTTAGAATGTAGAGAATCGAATCAGTAAACCTAAGACTGGGCAAAAAACACCGGAAGTGAAGAACCGAAAAAACGGTTCTGGTTTCACCCACATTACCAGATGGTTCCTGACATAAAGAACCATGGTTATCGGGTAGGAACCGGAACCGAACCGAGAACCGATGGGTAGAACCGAATTTTTTAGGGTATTTTAAAATAATTTTGAATATTTTAAACTAATTTCGGGTATTTTAAATTAATTTTGTGTTTTTCCGGATAACTTTATTTCGAGTATTTTTTTTTTGTTTTTCGGGTAATTTCGGTCATTCCAGGTCTAAAATACCTGGAACCGATTAGGACTTAACCGACCTGAAACTGATGAGAACTGAACCGACAATTTTGAAAGGATCGATTGGGTATCAAAACCTCAGATTCGAAAGAATCGGAATCGAATGGTTCCTACTCGAAACCGAACCGAATACCCGAAATTCCAACCTTACTTAAACGATTTATATACTTTGGCATAAACAAAAGAGACATATTTCATTAGCTTGTTTTACTTCAGATATCGAATCGTGCTTCTGAAACTAAGCATGAGAGAAATGCTTTAACAAAGGAAGTGAACAAGATTAGCAACTATGGTATCTCCGTTTAAGGTAAAAACCAAACCACATTTGATAAATCTTGGAGGAAGATTACACAGACAATAATAATGTCTAAAACATGATTTTAAACCACATTTTCTGTTATCTTGTTGTAGTTTATTTTCGGATCTTCTGCTTTTTTTGTATTGACTATGTTGTCAAAAACTGAAAATGTGAAATAGTTTTTGAACATTTGCACCCCAAAAGCAAAACTATTATCTCTTTTGCTTTGTGTCAAATACCAAAGATGTAAATCTCAAATTGTCTCGTGTGTTTGCAATTAACAATACAATTTGTGTTAAAGATAGTTGCTCGGAACCGGAGCGTCTAGCTCTGGTGGTAAACGATTCACGGTTGTGAGTACCGTCATTTGGGTTCGATTCCCGGTCACTACGGTTTTCACATGCGGGTTGTAGCGTTCTAGGAGCCGACACGTGGAGTTTCATTTGGAGACCCACGTGACTGATCTGTGTTCTCGATGTACGAGTTTCAGCGCCCTGTTTGGTTATGTTTCATGCGAATTGAACACATTTAACGTATGTGGAATCCAAACCAATTAATCAATGTCAAAAGTAAACCGGATTTAGGACTCCATGATTTTAAGAATTTAAGTGGAAATTAATGTGCATTTTTATAATTCATCTTCAATAAATGTGTAAATCACTTGAACATCCAAAAATTGTTCATTCTCAAAAATACCACAATTTTTGTTTCAGTTTTAAAATTAAACACATTTTCAATTGTTTCAAAAATACAAAAAAATTAAAATAATCACAAAAATTAAAATAATCACATAAAACACTAATTTTAAACCTCCAAAACTAAACCTTAACCTATTCAAAACTAAATTATAAACCTAAAAAATTTAAATTTCAAAATTAATAGTTTTTATGTTTGTAGTATTTTTAGAAAGAAAATATTTTACTGATATTTTTGAAAATAAAATTATTTTAAAAATAATTATAAATTTGTGATATTTTAAAAATCTAAATCTATTTTTGTGTTATATTTTGTTGAATTAGGGAACACAAAAAGCTAATAATTAACAAGTAATTAAAAGAGGGTTGAGTATCACATGACAACTCCAAAACTCAAAATCCCAAAAAACAAACAAAAAAAAACAAAAAAAAGAAAAGCAATGAGACTAAAACGACGACGGATGATGAAGGTGAAGTTGAAGTTGAGATGGTTGTTGTTGTCTCATAACTTCTTTCTGTCTTCGAAGTTCCATAACTTTCCTATGAGAATTGGAATGTTGAGTCAAAACAAAAGTAGGACTAGAAGCTGGTCTATATTCCGGTACAAGTCTACCAGATTTAAACCGAACTCCACAAGCATTACATAAAGTCTTTGGTCCAAGTGGTCCTGTTCTCCATTGTGGTGTTTTATCTGATGCACAATGAGTACATCTTCTTATTATATCTCCTTCATTATTATTTGATTGTTCTTTCTTAATAGTACTCTTTGATTTTCCATTTATGACTTGATGATGATTAATCTCTTGAGGTTTTTGTTGTGTCCATGTTGTTGTAGTGAAATTAGATGGAGTTCTTGATCTTTTACTTCTTGGTTGTTTACCGGAGAAACAGGGTTCAGTTTTGATGGAAGTAGTCATTGTTCCTTTATATGGGTTTGTTGGAAAATCAATGAAGGAATCATCTACGAAGTTTGAAAGCCATTCTAGGTGAGCAGCATCGTCACTCTGCAAAAAAGTGAATAAATAAAAATTAATCGTTATGTTTCAAACTATATGTAGTTTAAGGTTTTTGTACACATTTTTTCGATAAATATTTTTACATACATATTAAAAAAGTAATTCAATATAAAAATTTTGAAATAAAAAATCACATTTCAAAACAAATCAAACAATAATAAATCTAATTATAAAATTACTAAGATTCATAAAACATAAATTAAAATATATTTTATATTAAAAAAATAAAAACAACAATTATTTTGAAATAATTTTTTTTAACTGCAATTATTTTGAAACGGAGAGAGTAATTTTTTCTTAAAGAAAAAAGCCAAAATAATTTAACCATAAACCAAAACATATCAATTTTCGACTAACTTCCGATTAATACAATTAGTATCGGTCTTGAATTTTTTTAAAAATTACTTAAATTAAAATGAAATACACATATTTTGCATTGTTTACAAAAGAATTTCTACAATTCTTTTGAGTTTTTGACATAAAGAGGAAAAAAATATCGCTTTGTAAACTTATATTTTTAACATAAAACATGGATTGTAAATTCGTGTTTGATATATTTAGTTTCAAAATTGTTTTTGTGAATATAATGGTTGAAAAAACATTTATGTAATCACTATTAATCAAGTAATTTGACAAAAAAATACTATGACTTATATATATATATATAGTGATATTTTCGAAAAAGAAACTCTAGAATGAAAAACACAATTAATTTGAAAAAAAACAAAATTCTAAAATGAGAATTAAAACAAAAGAGAGAGAGAGTATAAATACTTACAGGAACACAAATGTCATGGAGGAAGGAATGATCAGTGGAGGAATTATTAGAGTGATGATTTTGAGAAGAAGAAGAAGAAGAAGGAGGAGGAGGAAATGAAGAAGATGAAGTTGCTGCTGTTGAAGTTGAAGAAGAGCCTGAGAATATCTCTTCATTAGAGAAATCAAGAAGTTCATCAATTCGTAGATAGTCTTGTGAAGATAAACCATACACATCCATTTTTGTTATATGATTGATCTCTCTCTCTTCTCTTTTGCAGACTTCACTCTTCTTTCTCTCTCTCTCTCTCACTCACTTTGAAGAACACTGAACTTGATAAGAGTCTTTAATAGAGAGAGAGATAGAGACAAGAAGCTAAAGAGAGAACGTGCATAGAGAGTGACCATGCACCTTAACTAAACCGACTCCTCACTTATTTACTTTTTCCTTTTTTTTTTAATCTATAGTTTGACAAAAATTACTTTGAGATTATAAACTTTGCACTAACTAATTAAGCTATATATTACTATCACATAATAAAGAAGAATTTAAGAAGGAGCAAGTGGTTTAATAGTATGTCGTTTCTGTTTCCTAGTTACTAGACCAAGGATTGAATCTGGTCACTCGCATAGTGGGTGCATTTTCTCTTATTTATGGAGTTTTTAGGTTACTGGGCCAGTCCGTTGTGGTCCATTCATCTTAACTAAAAAAATGAAAATAAAGAAGAATTTATGGTATTATAATCCTAACATGGTATCAGAGACCTATCTGATCCGCGACACGACCCAAAGTTAGTCTTGCCGTTCTTGCCCAAAAACTATATGAGATTAATGGCTAACAAAACTCATTATCTCGAGGGAGCGTATTAGGGATATAACATTCCACCTTGGATAATCAAAATGACCTAAGGAATATGGACTACTCCACTCATTGGCAATTGGTTTTGAGTTGGAAGCTCATAATCCTAACATGGGATCAGAGTCCTATTTGATCTGCGGCACGACCCAAAGTTAGTCCTGCCGTTCTTGCCCAAAAACTATATGAGATTAATGGCTAACGAAACTCATTATCTCGAGGAGGCGTATTAGGGATATAACATTCCACCTTGGATAATCAAAAAGACCTAGACTAATATATAAAAAATATGAGTCACTCCACTCATTGGCAATTGGTTTTGAGTTGAAATCTCATAATCCTAACTAGTGGCGAATGTACTTGAGCATATAAGAGTGCCCATGCACCCATTCTTTCAAAAATTTAATGTAATTTTCTTACCAAATTAGTTATGTTTTTGTTAAAATTAAAATTGTGCACCTATTTTTGTGAGATTTATAATGATTTATTATCACTTGTATACAAAATGTATAAATAAAAGTTATTCTAAATTAGTGTTAATTATTCTCACTTTCTCTCACTTTTATTCACACAAATAATATATAGACATTACACATGTTTGATGCTACGTGCCGACAATTTTAGTGATTGACCTATCAACTCAAATTGTAAAACTAAATTATCTTCATCTTTTTATGTCAGAAAAATAAGTAAACGAATTAATTAAAGGGGAAAAAGTAATTTATCAACGTGGCTGCATGTGGAGGACAAATTTTACAAAAGAGGAAGAATAAGATAAAGATTATTTTTCCTTTTTTATTTTACAAATTAAAACAATTTTTATTTTACAAATTAAAACAAAAGTAATTCTTTCAAATACCATAAAAAATTTAAAATTTTAAAATATTACATACTCCCAAAATTTTCAAAAATATCACACACTTCCAAATATTCCAAAAATATCATAAACGCAAAAAGTGAATTTTAAGGGTTTATAATTTAAAATTTTGGGTTTGGTTCATTAAATAGAGTTTAGTTTTCAAGGGCGTAGGGTTTGATTTTTGGATTTTAGGATTAAAACTATAAATTTTAAAGCTATTTCAAATTTGTGGTATTTTTGAAAAACAATTATGGTGTTTTTAGAAATTTTGGAAATATGTGATATTTTTGAAATATATCTAATTTTTGTGGTATTTTTCCTCTTTAAACAACAATACTTTTTTTTATATATATAACCTAGGTGTTTTGCCACTCATCGATAGGGCGACAACCAACAAGACGCTGAAATCCGTATATTATATTGAAATTTGTACATCGAAAGCACATAATAGCCACATGGATGTCCAAATGAAACTCAATGTGTCAGCTCTTGGAGCGTTGCAGCCCACATATTAATTCCGCATTGGTCGAAAATCAAACCCAGGTGGCGGTGCGCATAGATATTAATCCTTTACCACCATAACTAAAACAACAATAATTAATTATCTTAATATCTTTTACATGAAATACATTTTCACGCACAAGATGTAATATTTTGAAGATAATGACACTTGCTATCACATAGAAATAACTTTAATATAAAGCCAAAAAAATAAAATTCATTTTTTTGTGAAATTAGTTGTATTTGTTTAATTTATTTATAACAAAGTGACTTCCCATTAGGACCTAACTAAGTGCACATTCAGCATTAATTAACACACGATGGCACGAAAAGAGAGGTACCAATATATGAGATATTTGTTTCTTGATTGTTTATAAAACTATTTCATTTTTAAAATGAATGCATATATTACAAACATATGCAATAAAATAACATTTAACTTTTACAGAAAATGTAAGAACATTAATATTCTTACATTTTTACATTTTTTGGGGGAAAAACCCTCTTAAAAGCATAAGGAATATTTATACATTAACCAAAATTATTTTTTATTTTTTTGTCACCCGCAAAATTATCTATTTTCACTAGAATTGTGTTCTTAAAATTATAATGAACTTTTTTCTTTGATTCCGGTAGAGTTAGCTCGTTTTCGTTCGAAAAGTAGTATATGAACTTACATCCGCAAAACTCGTCAGCCGTTGATGGATTTAGAGTCTTTTTCATTTGGCATAATTTTTCGGAGTTTGGAGTGGTCGAGTTCTTCCACTTATTAGTTTATCTTTGGCCTTTATCTCATTCGGATCTTGGTTTTGAGTTGTTTTTCTTTTGGAAAAGAGGAGAAAAACTCTCTTCAATAAATAAATAAAATCAAACCAACTATATATTTTTGGCACAAAAAGCCATTCGCGTCACATAAACAATAGAATCTAAATTTGAAGGACAAGCCCCCAAAACATAAAAACCAAAAGATAATGAAAACGCATAGTTTGCTAAAACCATCGGCCAAACGATTAGCTTTCATGTAAACATGTGAATATAAACTTTCCACTTCTTTGACAAGAAATCATAGCACAAACGTTTTTAATTT
Source organism: Iberis pinnata (assembly GCA_900406425.1). Lineage (NCBI taxonomy): Eukaryota > Viridiplantae > Streptophyta > Magnoliopsida > Brassicales > Brassicaceae > Iberis > Iberis pinnata. Next base: position 16,786 of record OVBE01002736.1, on the reverse strand, counting down.
TAAGTTGTTTAGACCTTGTTTATATTTGCTTTTTTCTTTAGGTATATTCTCATTTTTCTTCTATTTTAGTTTTAGAATTGTTTTATCAATTGCCGACGTTTGTATCAAAACTTATATTTTTTGTCGATATTAATATAATTGACGGAAAAAAAAAAATTAATGAATTTGAACAAACAAAAAAAAATGAATTGAGAGAGTAAGAAAAGGACATTGACGTACGGTGAGACTATCTTATCACTAGTCCCTCTCTATCTTTCAGAGGCTCTTGTTTTTTTGGGTTTTATTTTTCTTTAAAAAAACAAAATTAAATTTGTATATTTCAAAATAGCTTTGACTTATGGATTTGATACCATCGAAATATTGTGGTCTCGTGACTCTAGTAAACAAGTGACCACTAAGAACGTTGTAACTCTCATATATTAACGTTATTATATTGTGATTACGAATATTTATGTTCATTATTCACATTATTATATACTATTAAAGTTTAATTTATTTATTGTTAATTCTTTTGTTTTCTTGAATCACGTGAGGTGACAGAGGACGGTGATCCCAAAGTAAACAGCAAGAGCACGTGCGTCCTCATGTGCCCATAATTACACCGAATATTATTATAAGTAGTTTCTATTAACAACACTAGATTTTTTTTTTTTTAAGTTTTAGTTAATGTTGGAAGAAGAAGAAAATTGAGTAATTTGAAAAAAAACTTGAAATTTCAAAATATTATATATTTTCAAAAATTTTAAAAATACTAAATATTTTCAAATGTTTTTAAAATATCACAAACATAAAAAATAAATTTTAATATTAAAGAGTTTAGATTTTAAAATTTTAGATTTGAATTCACTAAATATAGTTTAGGGTTTAGTTTTGAAAAAAGTTTGATTTAGTTTTGGGATTTAAATTTGAAATTCAAAACTATTTCAAATTTTATAGTATAAAAAGACATTTTCGTAGTATTTTTGAAAAAGTATAGTATTTCTAAAATTTTAGATATGTATGGTATTTCTTAAAATAAATCCAATGTTTTGTAGTATTTTGAGAATCCTCCCAAAAATTTATATATATAAAAGAGAGTCATTTATATCTTTAGATAACAATCTCTTCTGACGAATAACATGCAAAAATATTATGCCATATGCTCTTCCTTTATCCCTCTTGTCCCCTTTTTCTAATATTTCTAATTAGTTTTTGTGTACATATATGTGAATACATTTGAGTAATTTCACCATTTTTATGCAATGCCCATGAATCAATATCAATGTATGCCATTTAGTTTGACGTTTTCAGTGAAGAGTTTCTAATCAAAATTTACTATTTACGTACTAAATCATGATAATTAACCATCTTAAAAAAACATGATAACTATTTACGTACTAACCTTCAAAAATTTACGTACTTAATAAAATAAATATAAAATCGTACGTTGCAGCAATACAATTTAATAACATTTCATCTGGTGATAAACATTACAAACAAAAAACAACAACTTAAACGAAAAAACAATTCGTTGTCAAACGAAATGGAGATACCGCGGAGTAAAAAAGACTACAAATAGCGATTCTTTTTAAAAATCAAAAACCAAACTAGACACAAATAGAGCAAAAAAAACAGAAGACCGAACAAAGCCGATTGACGAGACCCGAGCCACGCACTAGACAAAGTAAGGAGAACGGAGGAACCAAAGAAGCTGCAAAGGAGAGAAGGCTGAGCCAATAAGAAAAGAATGATGCACCACAAGAGGCACCCATCAGCCTGAGTGTCTGACAGGACGAAAAAAGACTTCGGGAAGTCCCAACAACCGACTACCACAACAACGTTTTTGGAACCAAAGCTAAGACGAGCATAAAAGGCCAAACGAGAACAGACAAAGATGGAAAAACTACAAGAGCTTAACCCTAAAACCAGATGAAATTGGATCTGCCAACGGAAAGAAGAGAGAAGTACATACTGACTGAAAACTCCCGGCAGCGATTAGACTAATCTTACCTAGACTATCTGTCCCAAACATTCTCTCAGATCAAATCCGCAATAAAGCCCAATTATGTTTTATATAGGGCCAACTCCGGTCAAGCTCAACGAAACATTTGCTTATAACCTCCAAATTATATAGGCCCATAAAAAATATCTGTTAAGTTAAAAAAAATATATAAACATATCGAGCAGAGTAACCGAACCATTTGATACTTGATAGTGAATAGTCTATCTCTCTTAAAAAATTAATCAGTTAATTATGATTTTTTAAAAATAACCTAAAATTGATAGAGGAGAGGAAAAAACAATATAAGAGGGCCGTACAGTTAATATTAATATGGGCCGTGGAGCCTACTTTCTTTTGAATTCGACAGCGACAATTGAACATATTATATCCAAAGAAATTTTGTCGGATGATTTTTCATTTGTCGGAATTTGACCACTCTCTTGTGTATGTTTAGGGTTATTTCTCCCAAGCCTAAAAATATTGAGGTCAAATAGTAGGAACCGTAAAAACGGACATATCTAAAATTAAATGATTTGAAACGTTTTACGAATTAGGAAAAATACGTAGTTAAGTTGTAACTATTTCCTTAATTTTTAAAATCGCATGTAGTAAAACAACTTACCGCGATTCGGAACCCAAAATACAACTGTGGATATCTTCGTTAAGTTTTACTCTTAAACGAAGCCTAACGAACTTAGTTACTATGTAACTCTCAAAACAAAGAAAATAAAATTTGCTAGTGTTTATGTTTTCTTGAACGAAATCAGATGGAAGGAAATGAAAAACAAATGCATGTATTTACAGTATTCGAAGAAATATCATGTGTAAGAATATGACCTTTGGTCAAAAACTTGTTCGCGTAAAAGGAGGAGACATTTTTGTCAATGCATATGTTAGCATTAAAGAATGTGATATTTGGTCAAAACACTTGTTCACATTTCTCTTTCAGTTATACTTCAAACATTGACATTTAAGAATTCAAAATTATAGTTAAAACTGCAATATTTCGAGTGCAATCATATTCCGGTGATTCCGAGCAATGATCTTACCATAAATCTTGCCCGAAAAAGTGGCAAAAATCATTTTGGCAAAAATGAGTTTCAATCCAGATTACATCGGACTAGTTTTTTAAACTATCGTATAATTGGATTTATAAGTAAATTATGTATTAAAATTGATCATTTTCGTTATACAACGAATTAAAACCGATTAAACGCTGATTACGAGTATTTAAACAATAATTAAAAATGTGAATAAAATCATGCAAGTTTTTGAATAGTGGATAAACCGAAACTTGTGGTTAGCCTAAATCTTTCGTTTGGTTTAGTCTTTTAGTTTTGCTTTGTTCCATTTTATGTGTTTATGCTTTGATGCTCTGTTTGGTATGTTTTTTTGTCCTCTTTTTTGGATTTAAGGCTTCTTTGATATATTCCAAGAACAACATTGTCGTTGGCGCTTTTATAGATGCGTCTTTTCTTAATTAAAGGGTTAACAGTTTTGATATTTTGGGGTCTCATGGTTAGCAGGAGCATTTTGTTCTTAAACTATAAGAGTTGAGTTTTCCATCGTCTATCATTTTTTCGTAATCTCTCCGGGCTAGTTGTTTGTTTCGGATGTTCAAATTATGAGGATTCTCTTTTATGGCTTTGAAACATGGGTTATCATTATTTTGTTCATTTGGTTTGTGGTGTAGTTTATGCTTTTGTTTTATGTAATCTTTGGGTTAATCCCTTTTTAATATATTCAGATGACAAAAGATAAATCTTTGGCCTAATGAATATTAGGGCCTTTAGGCAAATATGGTGTAGTTAATGCTTTGTCATGTTTAGAGCCTTTAGGCACATATTTGGACTAACAATTTTTAAAGCCCAATCTAAGGAACTTTCTTAAGATAAACAAAAGACTGTATAAATGAATCACAACTTGTATGTATTCTCATACATGATCGGTCTAGAACATAAACAAAGAAAACCACCAATTAGAACATAAATATCTAGAGAATAGTTTTTCTAAAATTGATAGCATTTTTTTTTTTTTTAAATAAAAGACATTTTTCTTAAAACAAAGGATATTTTGTTGAAATTTTCAAACTTTTGTATTATATGTATCATAAATTATTCATTATTTTTTAATTATAAAATAAATTTATTAATGATTTTAAGATGGTAAACTAATTTTAATATATCTTAATTAAATATTTTGTTTTTTTGTTATTTTAATTTTTAATATATAAAAAATCTTCCGATTAAAATAACCTTTTCAAATATACATAAAAGACACAGTTTTTCGGATTAATATAATACATTTAAAAGCGTTGAATCGATACTGTCTGTTTACATAGGTTCTGTTCGTTTGCCAATCGCTAATGGCAGCGATCAGCGGCATCAATTATAATTGTGTTCTTTTGTCAGTCGCAGCAAACAAACATAATCAGTAATTGATAACAGTTGCAGCTAATCGTTGCCGCTAGCGACTAGCAAACGAATATGGCCATATTTTATACTTTTTTCACTTGATTATAATACAAATTCTATACATTTTAACATATGTCGGAACTAATAAAAAAAACTAAAAACTAAGAAAACCCAAAACGAGAACACTAATAAAACTTATAAAAACAATTCCTTTAAACCTAATCATCATATAATCACCATGATTAGTTGAAGTTTCAGACGCAAGTAACCCATTAATTGTAAAATTAGGGTTTGTTCCATATAAAGATTGTACACCAACAACATCATCCATATTCAAATCAATTTTTTTACTTCTTGGTTTCAATGTTGGATACATTGCTGCTTCTTTAACTGAGCTATGTCCTAACCCAAGAACATGACCAATCTCATGTATCGCCACTGATTCTAAATCAATCGCAACCGTTGATTTTTCCTTATTGAAATCGACGGCCCATGTTTCTGCTTTGTCTAAATGAAGCTTACCTGTGGAATGATAGGCATTAATAAAATACAAATAAGAAATGATATAAAAGAAAAAAAAATTGTCTATTAGTATAAGATGTTTTAGAGATTTATTATATTTCAAAATATAAAATGTTTTTGTATTTTTATACAAATTTTAAAGCTATTAAATATTCTGCATTCAATAATAGAATGTCAGTTTTTTTTATTGAATGGTCAATGTTTTTAATGTATAATATATAAAATAACTTAAATGAAAAAATAAAATTTCTTAATATGTGCATTTTTAACCAAAACATCTTATATTATGGAACGAAGAGTATATAGAAATTCTACATTCCACTAGAATAAAAATTCTACATTCTATAAAAAATAAGAATTATCCCAAGACCTATAAATACATTTCGTTTCTCAGAGGTTCAGACATCTGAGAATCCGAAAATTCTTTTGCAACACGAGAAAATAAAAACTAGAAAGTTTAAATTTAAGATAAATACAACGTTATTTTAATAAATTCTTTTAATTATTTTATTAGTGTCGTAATCGATATGTTATATATCAATAAAGATAAACAGTTTTTTTCTAAGTCATATTGTTACTAATAGAATTTTAAAAGGACACTTACCGTTTTCAGGAGAGAATGTATGAGCTAAAACACCTAATACGCCGTCAAACGGCTCTCCGTCACCGTGATCTCCGGCGAAAAATCCGATTTTTATATCGGCGATGACGTAATCATTTGTCTCTATGAAGTTTACAGGTATCACTGAAGCCCACTTGCTAAAAGCGCGTTTAAACACGCGCCGTATTTGTAATATCGTTAAAAAAGGAGTAATGTTCTCCTGTGAGAAGGCGTACGTAAGTTTCAGTGGATTATCTCTAATCCATCTGGGTCGTCCAGGGAAATACACGTACTTTTGTACTTTATGTAACGACGTCGTTTTAATCGCCACGTCATCGTTAAAACCACATCTCGGTAATCGAATTTGTGATAACGTGTCGTAATCCGGTTTACCGGTTATTGGTAAACCGAGATTTTTCTGGTAACGAATTAGAGCTTTCTTGAATGAAATGTCGTCGGTTTCGTTGAATTGTTGTGAGAAGTAACCAAATTGATGAAGATGACGTTTGATTTCTGGTATAGAGATGTCATTATTTGATGATTTGGTTTTGAATTGAGATGGTTTTCGAGCTTCAATGGTTATTGAGTTATGGAGATTGAGATAGAGAAAGAAGATGAAGATGTTTTTGAGTTTACATAGATGATGATGCATGTTTGTGATGTGAAGTTTTTGGATATTGAAAGGCTTTTGTTTATATATAAATATATAAAGTAAATTATTTTTGATTTTAATGAATTTGGATTGTTTGGTTATTCAACAATAATCAATTGATATTTGATTAGTTTAGTAGTAAGTTATTATTAACTAACCAAAACACACCAAATACTTATAGAACAAGAAAGTGAATTAAGGAAAACAAATAAATATATTTATATGTTGACTGTTGAGACTTGATTAGATCAATGATATACAATAATTATGATGAGAAGAAAATCAGAATACTTGTCACTGAATTTGGTACTAAAAGTGGGAAAATGATTTTGGAGGTTGGAAATATTTGGTGTGAGATTCTGCATATGAAAAAAGAATTTGATTTTTTTTGTATCATCAAAATTTATTCATATTTTTCTATCATCAATTTTAAGAAAACTCGGCTAAATATTTTTTTTTTATAATTTTAGTACCTGGAGTTTCAAAGGACTTTGACTATGACTAAAGCGTCCACAGTCGCTGAGAATATTTAGAAGGATCGTCAAAATTCATTTTATTTCAATTGTCCGTGGTCGAGATTCAAATTTAAGAAGCAGAACTCACGGTTGCAAGTCATTTACCACAAGAATTAGAAACTCCGGTTAACGGCTAAATGTTTTATGTTAAAGTAATTTATAATAGATGAATTACCAAAAATTTATTCATAGTATGATTTTCCTAATAAAGACAAAGCATATATATTGTATATTGATACATAGAACCATCAAATAAAATTTTAAATCTTACGAAATAACACACTCGAATAACGATAGAATCCATAAATCGAAAAAGTATCGAAATACCACATATTGAAACGGTCAAAATGTTACACTTTTTAGTCAATATTTGGACCACAACATACTGATTCAATAGTCAGTTATGACATTATTGTAGATAAATTATTAACATCATGTTATATTTAGGTGTTTGTTTTCACTTTTCACAATATCTTTACTTTTGTCTATTAAAGTGTTTTCGTTTTCATTAAAGTGTGTACTTTTGCTAAACCAATAAAAGGCTTGGTTTAAGGAGAAGACAACCAAAATTAGGTAAAAGTAAGAGTAACAACTAAATTAAATTGTAATATGAAGAAGATAAAGTGTCGTCATCACCAACTTCTCTTAAAGGAGTGGCTTTGAGATGAAGTTATAAAGTTTTGAGCTTTGTTCGTTGGTGACAGTTTCTTCATGAGCTCTCTCTTCTTATTTGACGTGAAGACGACTCTTTATATATGTTAATGATTGTTTCTAACGACTTTTGGTTGGCTTATTTTGGACCCTATCTAATATAAAGATATTACATATATCAGATTCCATTGAGATGGTTGAAACACTAGTCACACCGTGAGATTGTGAATAATACTCCCTCCGTCCATAATATAAGATGTTTTAGATATTTTATTTTGTTTTGTTTTCATATTTTTATGCAAATTTTAAAACTATTAAATACTCTATAACCAATAAAAAAAATAATATCGTTTTATTGATTGGTTGAAATGCTTTTAATGTGTATATATTTTAAATAAAAAACAAGTTTTTTAATCTACGCGCTTTTAGCCAAAAAATATTATATAATAGAACATAAGGAGTATATATATTAATATATTAAGATTTAATTTGATCACAATGGTTGTGATGGGTAGACCAAGAAATAAGATGAATATACCAAAAATGTGTTCAAAAATATAAAATATGATTCAAGTTTTGGATTGAGTTGTTTTTTCTTGGTATGTTAGGAGGACTCGGCCTCGACCTAAATTTTTCAAAGTGGGTGATACCGTCGAATAACTCATTCACCGGATTTTTTTAATGAGCCTAATACGTAACACCATCTTCGACTAAGCAAAAAAAAAACGATTTCGTGATTTCACATTAAAAAAAAAAATATATGTGGTAAACACTTACCACGACTATCTGGTTTGGTTTTAGTTTTTCGGTTAATGAAATTTTGTTACAATATTTATATATTATATCTATTTTAGTTTGATTTGGATATTTTAGATTTTTTTTTGTTTTAGCCAAAAATCATATATGTTATTTAATATACTTATACATTTATGATTTGGAACGGAGAGAAAACCTTAATTTTAAGAGTTCTCGATTTAATAGTAAATTATTAAGCAGATAAAATAAAATATTCTCTAGTTATTTTTTCACTACTATATAATATAATCAATACTATGCTATATTCTCTAGCTTTTTTTCTTTTTCACTACTGTATGCTCTAGTTCTGTTTTATTTTTTTATAATTAAACGTGCCTAGTACAAATCATCAATCATCAATCATCAAATAAATTAAACCTCTTACAAGTTATGGAAGTACAACCACACGATAGAAAAGAAATTCGAGAAATTAGATGCCAAATAAATGGTGCCTGGAAGAGATCAGACCCCAAATCCTGTGTATCAAAAAATATCACAATTGTGCAGATTGGTGTTAAAAATATTCGCCGAAGTATTTCTCCACTTCACACGGAATTAGAAGCTTTAATGCAGGCAGTACAAAGTTGTGTCGAGCAGAGATTGGAGTGCAACAAGTTCGAGACAGATAACGCAGAACTCGTTTCCATGATCCAGTCCCCAAAGCGATGACCAGCTTTTTCTAATTGGTTGCAAGACTTCAAAGTTCTACAATCATCACTCCCTTCCTTCTCTATTTCATCTTTACTTCGTTTATGTAATAAAAAAACAGACAGCTTGGCACAATCAGCGAAAGTCTCTCAAGTTAATCGTACATTTGTAGGTTCGTTCCCTCCTCATTGGACAACTATTCGAAGAATTTTTAATTAATTAATTATACTTCGGTTGGAAAAAAATAATTTACAAAAAAGAAAAAATATCACGCCCGGTGGGACTCGAACCCACAATCGTTTGATTAGAAGTCAAACGCCTTATCCATTAGGCCACGGGCGCTTTTGTTGTCAATGGTTTTTTAAAATAAAACTAATACGACGATAAATTATTCATATATTCACATACAAAAGACAACAAAAATCAAATTAGCCCATCTAGTTCTTCCTCTTACACAGATTTTTATTCCTTTATTCGACGAGAATCAATGTTCTGTAATATTATAAAGTACTAATGAACTTGTTTTTATCAAATACTCTGTATCTTTAAAACCTAAAGGCAATAAATTTAGCTACATGAAAACTTCTCTGCACAAAAACAGCTTAGAGCATTAAGCAGCAGAGATCATAACAATTCATAAGTAAAAGTTTCCTATAAAGGGACCATCTCTAGATCATTGTGTTGGCTTTTAGCAGATGATGGAGACGAAGACGAAGATGATTCATCTTTTTTCTCTGTAATGTTCATCTCTTGAATTGGAGGAGGATTCATAATAGTTGATGATGATGAAGCTTGTGTATCAGAAAGATGATTCTTCATCTCTCTATGTTCTTGACATAAAGCACACCAATGTAAACAACAATGAGCCATACAAGGATCACAAGGTGAATTCTGCAAGAAAATTCGCAAAAGATTAGAGATTCATATCTACTACGGTTTGATGCCTCGGGTTCACGGATTTTTACTTACCTTGAGATGATATTTCTTTTGAAGTTCTTGACGAAACAAGCCTGAATAGATTCCACACATCCACCAAGTAAAGAAGAGTCCTTCGCCGATTACTACTACTGTTTGAGGATCAATGTAGCCACTGAAGAGTGCTGTTATTGCTGCAAGTGCCATACCTCCTTCGACAAATATAGCATGACATAGACATGGTTGTGTCCAAGGTATCTCTTCTCTTACAGCTTCAACGTTGCGTCCGAACAGAACACATGGGCAAAAGAGTCCAGTCCTACCTGTACATGAATAAGTGATTATAAGGATCATAGCTTTTGAACAGTTGTATAAACAAAGAGGGAAACCTTACAGCTTTCAGGATCTTCTGCACAATTAAATATGCTAGTGGTCCAGTTTTCATCAGAAGGTGGTTCATAAGTTTCAGGTAGAACTTGCATACACTCATGGCATTTGCGAACATTCAACTATAAACAGAAAACGCATTAGAGTGATTGAAAATGTCACACTACAAATCACATTCTCATATGAAAGAATCAATGGAATGTCAACAGAATCTAGCCTTATGAAATGTTCATCTCACAACTGACACAAAGCTTTTGGTATTACGTCAAAAGGATCAAATGGATCCAAGATCGATCGGAGAAATCAAACTATCAGAGATTAGTTACACTCATCCTCAATCAAAAACAATAACGATTCCATCTCCTATCAACTCATCGAGAGGTCAAGATCCACACAAAATAATAACTGGAATCAATAAGAACTCTAATACACAAAGCTATAAGAAAAACGAAATTCATCCAGATTACAGATGCAGATCTGATGGAATAAATGAAGATTCTAGATCTAGTTTCCTATAAACAAACGTCTGATCGAGTAATACAGAGAGGGAGAGAAACTACCTGAGGAACATCTATAGGCTGATTGAGTTCGCCGGGTGTGATATCTTCAACAGGAGCTTGATCTTTCCTCAATTTCACGTAACGTGAAGCGGCGTTTCCCTCCGCCATTGAAATCGAAGTCGTGAAGAATGAAGATTTCACAAATGCAGAGAGTCGTCCTTCGCGAAGAACTGAAAAATCTTAGTGAGAAAGTCTTCGAGGAAAGATAGAAAAAACAACAACTGATTGCTACGTCGTCGTTTTTAATAACCAAAGGCGGCGTATAAGGCCTTTAACTAGGCCCGTTAGTGAAACTAGTGAAGACTGTTCCACAAGTAAAGCAACTATTTAGGGGTGGGTTCGGTTGTCGGTTCGAGTTAAGTTCGAATAATTTGTATTTTGGATAATTTGGTTAGAGAAATATATGAATCGTTCGGTTATTTAAAAATCCGGTTCGGATTCGGTTCGGATCCATTCGGGTTCGGATCGGTTTTGTCATTTTTATTAGGATCCGAAATGGAATCGATAATATCCGTAAAAAATCTAAATTATCCGAACAACTTAGCTAAAATCCAAGTTGATCGAATCATAAATCCAAAATATTAGACAAAAACTCAGAAATATCCTAGTAACCTTACTAAAAACCTATTTTTTTAAAAATGATAATTATTCGATCATAATTACATATATAGTCATATATATACAAATTTTTCGGTTATACTTTCGGGTTTTGGTTTGGTTCGAGTTCGGATTGAGATATATAAAAACGTTCGGGTTATTTGAAAAAATATTCGATTTTGGTTTTTTGGGTTCGGTTTTGGTTCAGATTTCGGTTTATATGCCCCGTTATGTTGCTATAAACTTATAATGTAAGGCCTTTAATTAAGCCCACTAAAAGGCCCATTTTTGGAACCATCGTACACTTGTTGCGTCTCTGCATGCTTCTTGTTCCACGCTTTGTTTCCAATTGTTTGTGCGGTTAGAAAATCGTGGTTTGTGCGATTCAGTGATGATCCAAAGCATTGAAGGTTGTGCGTATGTTTCGTTTCGATCCGCCATTCCTAAATCTCCAGGTATTTTGTTGATTCTCCTTCCTTGAATTGTCTTCTTGGCGATTTTGAACCTTGTTTATTTGCCATCGATGCGAAATTAAAGGAGCTTCGATTTTCTCCAAAATTCATTCCAATTTCTACGTTTAGGAACTTAGAGTCACATTTGTTAAATTTGATTTTGATTTTAGTGTTAGTTTATGTTGTTAGAATTTGATCATAATGGAAGAAACTGATCAATCTAGAGACAGAGAATCTCTTACGCCTTTGATAGTAAGTATTATTGTGGCTCATTTGGATTTGAATCGAACTACAAACTCTCTTTCTATATCAATAAGAACAAATATAGATTCAGCTTGAGTATAAGAGGAAATTAGTAATTGTTTGAGTTCTCTATTCATGATCTGAGACTGATTTAGTAATATAAGTATGTTCCATTTGAGTATAGGGCAGTGGAAATGGAGACAATGTGACTGCACCGCAACGGTTTAATTCGTTATCAAAACTTAACGACGCATCTTCTTATATAAACCATGCGTCATCTTACTTAGGTAGCTGTTTCACTGATTATTCAGGTACTCTTTCTTTTTAACTTTCATCTTGCTAAGCTTTAGTTATGGAAGAAAGAAAAGTTTACTAGGTCTTATTCTTTCACCTATATAGTGATCTGTTTCATTATAAAACTCAGAGTTTGACTTAGACTCTGTTGTTTCCAATGTTTTCTTTAGTAGAATGTGGTGGTAAGGATTCATGTAAGTCTCTTTCTTACCCACATGAGTTGATACGATCAACATCAGATATTGACGGAAATTCGCCAGTAAGCGTATGCATTTCTCCTGGTGGAAGGTGTTCAACTTCTTCTGAGGCATCTACATCTGCAACCAACAGCCCAACAAAGGAATCTACAGAGACCTTACCACAGGCATCAAATGCAATAGTGACATCCAATCGGTTGGGTTTAAATAGAATTTCGTTGTTCCAAGGGTATGCATTCTTTGTATAACAGATGCAAATTCCTCATACTAAGAGGAATGAAACATGCTAATACTAAAAGGGTAATTAATCTATTGTTTTCTCTTTATCAGGCTTATTGAGCGGGCACGAAGAACTGTCCATGGTTCAGCAGATGACATAGGATGGTTACAGCGTGACCCAGAGATGCCTCCTATTGAAGATGGAACTGATAGGTTCAATTACATTCTAGATGAAATCGGGTAAGGATCGATATCGATTGTAGTTGCATATTTAATACATTTCAATTTTAGTAATATTCTGTTTAAAATGTAGTTTTTCCTCTTTTGAATGACTGTGTAAACCGTTTTTTTTTCATTTTATAGGCATGGTGTACACAGGCTTCCGAATACAGTGGTTTACTTGTTAGTTCCAGGTAACAATTCTTATTCTCACCTTTCACCTACTCATTGAATTTGCTATTAAAGAAAAATTTCAGGTCTTTTCAGCAATCATGGTTCTCTATATTTTGTGGAGACGAAAACAAAATTCTCAAAGATGGGTTTAACTTGTCATATTGCGAAGATTCATAGCGAGGTACTACTACTCATAAATAACTCAATTGAATATCATGCTTTAGTGTATAATCATACTGATCTAATGAGAAAAATGTTTATAACACGCTAGTCATCGGTTGAGAAAAATGCAAGAGAGATAAAAGAATACATAGAAGAACTCTGTTGGGGATCTAATAAACGAGTTTTACTTCTTGGACATAGTAAAGGAGGTATAGATGCAGCTGCTGCATTATCATTATATTGGTCTGATTTAAAGGATAAAGTTGCTGGCTTAGTATTGGCACAGAGTCCATATGGTGGAAGTCCAATAGCTACTGATATTCTCCGCGAAGGACAATTAAGTGATTACTTCTATTTGAGAAAGCTCATGGAGATTATGATCTCTAAAGTTATGAAGGTTAGCAAACAATCCTCTTTCTTGATTTAATTAAAAGCTTTATCGAAATGGATTTTATCAATCTCTTATACTTAGGCCTAAGCATTTTGGGTCGGGTGAGTCGACCCTCCATATACCTGACCCGTATTTATAGATAAGAGTTAGATTTTGGTAATGATAATTATCTCTTTGGATCAATGATTTTTTTTTAAAAAACGGATATGGGTAAGATAAAAGTTGGGAAAGATAATTATTTGAGTACTCGAAGTACTTGTTTATACTAAATATATAAAATTATTTCAAAAACTTAACAATGATAATAATTTTCTAAATAAATACTCGTTCGGTTGTTTAAGGTTATTTCACACATATTAAATAAATTTATATTTTCCATAAAACAAAAATAATTATTCAAAAACCAACTAGTAAACAAATTTACTGCAATTATTCTATTGGTTAGAAAAGTCAAAATTCATTTAGTTTTTTCATAGAAAACAAAGTTAATTTGAAACAAAAACAAAACTCTAAAAGGATATTTAAAATAAAACGAAGGGAGTATAATTGTTTGTCGTATTACATAATCAATTATTTTAGATCATACTTACTTTTTTTATAACTATTTTTATGTAATTTGATAAGCTTTTGTATATGATAAAATGTTCTAATCAAACATTATACTATCGAAAAAATTAATACAAATATTAATTAATTTATATAATATATTACGAATTCGAGTATTAAACAAGTAATTGAACACTCGTATTTATACCTTATTGTGATGTGAAGGGTGACATTCAAGCTTTGGAAGATTTAACCTATGAGAGAAGAAAAGAGTTTTTGAAGAACCATCCATTACCACAAGAAGTCCCTACGGTTTCATTCCTCACAGAAGCTAGCATTAGTCCAACGGTTCTAGCCACTTTATCATACGTGGCGCACGCAGAACTTCCTCTGACAAACCAAGCTGCAAAACTACCAGTGGTAATGCCACTTGGTGCGGCAATGGCTGCTTGTGCTCAGTTACTTCAAGTCAGATACGGTGAAAAGAGTGATGGTTTGGTGACTTGTTGTGACGCAGAGGTTCCTGGCTCGGTAGTGGTTAGACCAAAACGTAAATTAGACCATGCTTGGATGGTTTACTCTTCGTTAAATGAAGTTCCTTTAGAAGCTGATGCTGCTCAAGTTTGTGAAGCTCTTTTGACATTGCTTGTTCAAATTGAGGAAGAGAAGAAGCAATGTAAAGTTGCCATGTAGAATGACTAATATAAATATTCTTTTAACACTTAGAGAAAGCTAGATTGAATTATTCTAAGAAAACACTACTATGTTTTATTCCTTCTATATTAATAAATGTATATAAAGTACATTTATAGTACATTTATTTTGTACTATAGTACACATGCTAGTCCTTTTATAGTACATACTAAACTCTAAGAAAGCATACTAAACTTATTCCAAATAGTAAACCATAGTGAGCTATAGCATACTAAACTTATTCCAGATTTTGTCAAATTGACAAAAAGTCGTGGGCTATAGCTCACTAATTTATATATTTTAGTGATTTTCACGTTAATTCTAAACCATGGTCAAACTAAAACAATTGTTATAATTAACTAGTTTCAACCCATTATTATTGGTAAAGAGACTCTAAGAAAGCATACTAAACTTATTCTAGTTTTTGTCAAATTGACAAAAAGTCGTGGGCTATAGCTCACTAATTTATATATTTTAGTGATTTTCACGTTATTTCTAAACTATGGTCAAATTAAAGCAATAGTGATAATTTACAAGTTTCAACCCATTATTATTAGTAAAGAGAATCCAAGAAAGCATACAAATCTTATTCAAGATTTTTTCAAATTGACAAAAAGTCGTGGGCTATAGCTCACTAATTTATATATTTTAGTGAGTTTCACGTTATTTGTAAATCATGGTCAAACTAAAGCAATTGTGATAATTAACTAGTTTCAACCCATTATTATTGGTAAAGAGACTCTAAGAAAGCATATTAAACTTATTTCAGATTTTGTCAAATTGACAAACAATCGTGGGCTATAGCTCACTAATTTATCTATTTTAGTGATTATTACGTTATTTCTAAACCATGGTCAAACTAAAGCAATAGTGGTCATTAACAAGTTTCAACCCATTATTATTGGTAAAGAGACTCTAAGAAAGCATATTAAACTTAATTCAGATTTTGTCAAATTGACAAAAAATCGTGGGCTATAGCTCACTAATTTATCTATTTAGTGATTATTACGTTATTCCTAAACCATGATCAAAAGAAAGCAATAGTGGTAATTAACAAGTTTGAACCAATTATTATTGGTAAAGAGACTCTAAGAAAGCATACTAAACTCATTCCAGATTTTGTCAAATTGACAAAAAGTCGTGGGCTATAGCTCACTAATTTATATATTTAGCGATTTTCACGTTATTTCTAAACCATGGTCAAACTAAAGCAATAATGATAATTAAAAAGATTCAACCCATTATTATTGGTAAAGAGACTCTAAGAAAGCATACTAAACTTATTCCAAATTTTGTCAAATTGACAAAAAGTCGTGGGCTATAGCTCACTAATTTATATATTTTAGTGATTTTCACGTTATTTCTAAACCATGGTCAAACTAAACCAATAGTGATAATTAACTAGTTTGAACCCATTATTATTGGTAAAGAGACTCTAAGAAATCATATTAAACTTATTTCAGATTTTGTCAAATTGACAAAAAATCGTGGGCTATAGCTCACTAATTTATCTATTTTAGTGATTATTACGTTATTTCTAAACCATGGTCAAACGAAAGCAGTAGTGGTAATTAACAAGTTTCAACACATTATTATTGGTAAAGAGACTCTAAGAAAGCATACTAAACTTATTCCAGATTTTGTGAAGTTGAGAAAAAGTCGTGGGCTATAGCTCACTAATTTATATATTTTAGTGATTTTCACGTTATTTCTAAACCATGGTCAAACTAAAGCAATTGTGATAATTAACTAGTTTCAACCCTTTATTATGGGTAAAGAGACTCTAAGAAAGCATATAAACTTATTCCAATTTTGTCAAATTGACAAATAATCGTGGGCTATAGCTCACTAATTTATCTATTTTAGTGATTATTACGTTATTCCTAAACCATGGTCAAAAGAAAGCAATAGTGGTAATTAACAAGTTTCAACCCATTATTATTGGTAAAGAGACTCTA
>OVBE01002735.1:0-29457 GCA_900406425.1 Iberis pinnata | reverse complement strand
ATTATGGAAATGCTACTCTTTTGTAAACATGGCAATGTTTTATGGATATAATAAATTATTTAATTTTTATTTAACCAATAATAACACAAATGGTTTGCTATCTTTGTTAAACAAAATGCAATAGCTGCAATCCAATTATAATACAAACCCAACGCTATTGAATATAAAAAAACTAAAGCTATTATTAAAAACCTTTAATAACAAATATACGCCGCTATTATAAAAAATAAGCAATTGCATATTGAACAACGCTTTAGTAAATTCAATAGTTATAGCAAACAATAAATCTGCTATCTAAAGTGTTCGACCTATAATGACGGGCGCTGTCAGAGCGTTTAATAAATCGCTATGCTATCCTACGATAGCGTTTTTTGAACGCTAAGGAAAGTCATATTTCTTATAGTGAAAATTATCACTTTTCTCATAGCTTGATACCCCTCGATGCTAGCTCCCAAAGCGACAAATAGATACTTGAATTTTTTTTATTCATCCACCTCCAATCTTGTTGTTGTCCCAAGATTCATTTTTTTAACATGTACAAGTAATTGTGCAACATCTAGAAGCATTCTTCTATATTACCACGAACATCCCAAACAACTAGATTTTTCCTTCTAAGTGTGGTGGATTATAACAGTTTTACATCAAGTCTTCATTGAACCATATCCATAAGAATTTTAGGAGATGGGGTGACATATTGTCCTGGAAAGTCTTCATGTAAGATTGATGCAACTAGTCTTGGTGTTTTGTTCCTTCTACTGTTATTTATAGTCGAAGTGGACCGAGAGCATGTATGCATCTTTATATATGTTCTAACCGACCAACACTCTGAATTAGTAATCTTTTCAACTCGCAGATACCAATTACAATCCACTTATCGACATTTTAACACTAATCGCATTGTATCCGACTTCACAACAAAATACCTAAAACAATTTTTAAATGCAGCTCTATCAACCAAATCTTGTGTTGTCGCCTTATTAACTAATTCTTGACCTTTTCCAAACTCATACCGTTTTCCCATTCAGCTATAAACTTATTACCTTGTGAATCACGAGGAAGTTCAACATACTCATCACCCTGATTGTTCTCCACACACACCCATGCACTTCTTGTATCTCTTCCTCACTCTTCATTTACATCGTCTTCCTCCATGCTTCTTCTTCTTATTGTATGTTCTCTACGTACAGAGTAATGGAAACCTCATTAACTACATCATCACTTGAGTGAAAATTGCATAAATTCAGCATATGAACTTCTATGACCGACTCTAGACAGATGCTCATCCTGCTGCCCTATATCAAAATCCTTGATCACCTCCATATTCAAATAACTTCTACATTTCTGTAAATCCAAAGACGTAAGATACACATCCACGTCCTCATCATCTACAATGTATAACCATCTCGGAGGTTTCATTAGCAATGGAATGTAGCTCAATTTCAGTCTCACTATATTGTCATCTACCGTAACCTTTCTGCATGTCCTCTCTCTTAGCATTTAGTAAGAAATCTCCTCAATATATGTCTTAAACGCTAAATTGTAGGTGTGACCTCCAGAAATCCATTTATCCTCCTCTTTGGCCTTTATATAACCTACTCCATAATCAAAATAAATGTTTATCTTGTTTCTCATTCTATCTTGGAATCATAATAAATAAAATCAATACACAACATCACATTTTTACTAGTTTTACATTTCCATTTATAATATTTCTCCCTAGTATTACCCACTGTTACCAAGTTCTACCTAGTTTGTCCTAGTTATACCTTGTCACTCAGTATACCAGTTCTATCCAGTTATTTTGTATGATTTAGTATTACCAATTATACCATCTCACTTATTATTACCAGTTCTACCTAGTTATACCTTCTAACTAAGTATCATCATGGTCTTACCAGTATTACCAATTCAACCTAACTTAAGTTATACAAACGCAAATGGGAAAGAAAAATTGGATGATTTCAAGTTGAATTCATTCTAATTACACATAAATCACCATGATTTAATAGTTACAATACCAATACTAAGTTCAATTCTAAATGCCCAAATAACAAAACTGGAGAATCCATTGCATTTAAACAAAATTGAATTGAGTTGAGAGAACTACAATGGTGAGGAAAATGGAGGAGAAGAGGGAAACCACAACTGGCTGACGACTCACCGAGATAGAGCGGGAGACGAGCTGGATTTAGAGTAATGTGAGCTGCATCGAGAGGGGAAGAAGGTGAGAAGAGAAGAAGTTGGAGTTGGGNGAGAGAGAGAGAGAGAGAGAGAGAGAGAGAGAGAGAGAGAGAGAGAGAGAGATGTAATTTTTTGTTTATTTTTTGAATATTTTTTTAAAAATGTTGAGGGTAAAAAGGGATTTATAGATTTTCATTAAAAAAAAAGTTATTAGATTTATTGGTGGTATGTTTGGTTTTTTTCTTCAAAATAGGGCATATAAGATCTTTCCGCGTTCTATAAAGGTTCTAAAATACTTTAAATAAGAACTACATCTGAATTTTTTATTTTTTATTTATTTTTGGGTTTTTTCTTTACGAAACCCACTTAAGAAACCAACAACTTCTTCTAACACCATGTGCAATGGATATGTTGAATATAAAATTCAACAGCTGAATATAAAATTCAACAGTTGAATTTACACAATGAGGTGTTGAATTCTTTTTTAAAAACCAGTTGACAATAATTCACTTGAAATATTTCAACCGTATTGAATTGAAAGTTTGTTTCTCTCTGGACCAATCACGTGAGGGAAGAGAAACTTTTAGAGATAAGAAGGCAAACGTCATCTTGAAATTGGTTTGAGAGATTTTTGAGATTTTTTATCATCTACATTTAGAATCAATTATGTAATAAAATATATATTTTAAAAAAAATTATATGAAAGTTTGTAATTTTTCTCTATAAATACACACTTGTTTCATTCAATTTGGACACTATAAAAAAATAAATTTCCCTCTTTTTCAATTATATTTTTTAGAGTTTTAAACCTTGTTTTAATAACATGGATCCAAACAATACTTATTTCAACACCCAAAATTCTACTAAATATCTTTATTACCATCGAGATCCTAATAATTATCTCCATCAAAATCAATCTCCCTACCAACCACATCCCAAAATATGATAAATTTTAGGTTTGCACCAAATTTTATCATACTTTCTCATGTTCCAAATTATCATCCACATCATATATCGATGATGTCTTATTAATATCACTCGATTTTAATGCATAATAGTAGGCATTTCTTTCTGTTATTTTGTATTATCCGAGCATTTTTCTTGCGGTTTTGGTTTGTTTTCATGACTTCAGGAGTTTGGGTCGTTTTGGAGCAAAGATGTGCATTACATAGAAATTCAGAAGAAATACCAAGTTGCTGGCATATTTTCCCGATCGGGCAAAGAAGAGATCGATCGGGCATCTCATCCAAAAAGTGCTCGATCGGGCAACTAGGTGCCCGATCATGCAAAAGAGCAGAAGGGATCGATCGATCCCTAGGATGCCCGATCGATCCCTTAACCCGAGAAAAATAGAAGATTTTCCAAAATTGCAAGTTAGGTCCCCAAGATTATCAAGTTTTCTTTGAATTCATTATTTTTCCTAAAACTATAAAATCCTTTTGGCTGGTTTATTCTTTTTACACTTTTACAATATGAAAACTCTAGATCTTTTACATAGAGAATGATATGAGCCCTGTATTTGGAGAAGATTTCTTAACTCTGATTTTATATACCAATATATCTATTTACTTTACTATGTGTTCTTCTTTGATGTTGAATTGTTTATGCTTTGCAATGTATGAGTAGTTCACTAGTTAGGTTTTGTGCTTTCCTAAGGAAACCAAGTTTGAATGTTAGGGTTAATCATATAGGATTGAATTTGTTAGATTCTCATTCTAGATTTGTTCTTAATGCCTGAATTAGCTTGATTACCTAGTTCATGATAATAGGTTGATAAATACAAAGATATTTGATTTAGAAACCTGACCTAATCTAGATGAATAAATGTTTCTGCTTACGATAGTATTGTCTTTAATGGTTATGAACAATTGAATATGGACATTAATGCATGATCAAATTAGTTAGATACGGCGAGAGTTTGTTTCTGATAATTCGAGCATAGGGTTTAATACTCTGAGAGGATATTATTTTATTTGGGTCTTTCATGTTGAGAACTATTTACAATGAAAATCTTGCATGTTAACTTTGTCTTTTTAACTTGATTACCTATGGATTTTCCTAAAGCCTGACGTTTTTATATTATCGTTTACAACCGCTTTTATTTTATCGTTTTGATTCCGTTACAATAACTTGTTTATTCTATCTTAGCTTGATTTGAGATTAAATTGAATTATGTGCTTTCCGGTCTCTGTGGGTTTGACCCTGGACTGTACTACATTAATATGTTCTCTATAGTATTAGTTTTCAGATCTTAATAATTATCTCCATCAAAATCAATCTCCCTACCAACCACGTCCCCTAAATATGATAAATTTTGGGTTTGCACAAAATTTTATCATACTTTCTCATGTTCCAAATTATCATCCATATCATAGATCGATGATGTCTTATCCATCTCAACCAACCAGATTTCTAGAATTTTCAACACAAACGACTCCTAGTGGCTTGAGCGGAACTAATGAAGACACTCCTAATATATAGGATCCGACTCCTACTCGGAAGAAAAACACTAGATGGAACTTGGTGTTACTTGGTGGGTAGATTAACTATGGAACTAACAGCTTCGTTGGAAGAAACCAAAAGGCTGGATCATTTTGGGAAAAAATTGATGACTACTGTAATGAACACTGCTTGTTTCATCCTCCGCACTATGGATCTTCATGTAGAAACCATTTTAACTACATAAACCAAATCTTTGGAAAATGGATTGGTGCTTTTGATAGTGCTAAGTGCTTGAAACAAAGCGGGTGGTCGGAGAATGATGTATTGACAAAAAATCATGAATTATACTCAAGTGATACAAATGGCCAAGTTAATTCAATGTTATAATATCACGCTATGCGTGATCAACCTCGTTATGGTAGTCTAGGAAAGACTGGGTCTTGAAGAAATGGATCTAAGAAAGCCCACGAGAGTGATGAAAGTGATTCAAACTCTTTCAAATCCAGTGCTCGTCTTATGGGAAGGGAAGCAGCATCAAAAAAGTAAAGAGAAAGGCAAGGGAACGTCATTGGAAGTTGTCAACGAAGAGTGGAATAAATTTAAAACATTCAAAGAGAAAGAGTTGGAATGGTTGGACAAAATAGCCATGAGGCAAGAGGAGGAAAACCAATTGGTGAAAGAAAAGACCCAGTCTAAGAGGATGAAGATGTTTATGAAGATTAGTAATAAGGAGCATCTCGATGATGGCAAAGAGCTATTGGAAAAGTTGGGTCAAGACCTATTTGAAAATTAAACGTTAATATTATTTTACTTTATGCTTTAATAATGTGTGTTTGTAATTTTATGATTTAATAATGTTTGTTTGTATTGTTTTTTGTAGTTTTCTCCTTAATAATGTGTTTGTCATTTTCTGCTTTAATAATATGTGTTTGTAATTTTCTGCTTTTAATAATCTATGTTTATAATTTTATGCTTTAATAATGTCATCCGTGACTTTTGGCTTTTATTGAAATAAATCAACTATGTAATTTTGTCTTGTAATAATGTCTTATCTATAAATTATGTAAATATAATATTTGTTTGAGGTCCGCCGATTTTAACCACTCAATTTCTAATAAGTAAATATATTCTTCCACCGATGTACCAATATCACCAAGATCAAAAATCTCATATTACTAAAAATATATCAATGGATCCTTCAGAATTTCCTTTTGATATTGAAGCATACAAAAAGTAGTCTAAGATTGAAGAGAAGTATATCATCATCCGGTTTAGGGAACGACAAAAAAAATAGAGGAATACCATGCACCTCGTAGCAAGAGAAAATACTCCAAGAGAGATCATATAGTAGCAAACCAACGATTGATTGACGACTACTTTTCAATCAACCTACATATGATGATACAATGTTTCGTCGGCGATTTCGGATGCGAAAACATGTATTCCTTCGGATCGTTGGAGACCTATCAAGTAGTGACAACTACTTTACCCAATGATTATATGCCGCTAATAAAGAAAGTATATCTCCATTAGCAAAGTGTATCACAGCTAGTGTTCGATGATGTTGAACTGGGAAATACTCCAAAAGTGAACTTTTTTGTGAACCAACGTCCATATGATATGCCATATTATCTAGCTGGCGGTATCTATCCTTCTTATTCAACTTTCGTCAAATCAATTAAACTCCCTCGGAGTGAACCATACAAGTATTTGCACAACGTCAAGAAGGATGTCGGAAGGATATTGAAAGTGCATTCAGAGTGTTACAAGACCGATTTAAAATCTTGCGCAAACTAGCTCATATGTGGGACATACCCGGTTTGGAAATCATCGTGAGGTCATGTATCCTGTTGTATAATATAATTGTTGAGGATGAACGAGACACAAATGCCCAACACTGGAATGATTATGACATTATGAGGAAAGTGGGTCTAGTACGCCACAACCATCCTCGACTGAGGTACTATCGGTATGTGCAAATCATGTGTGTGTTAGATATGAGTTGCGTAATTCAAATGTACATCATCAATTCCAAGCAGGTCTAGTTAAATACATATGGTCAAAATTTGGAATGCTTCGTGATTAAAATAGTTTTAGTTTAAAAATTTTGTTGTTTCGAGTTGTGTTTATTGTACTATTTCAATTTATGTGTTTTATTTGTGATTG
Organism: Iberis pinnata; assembly: GCA_900406425.1. Classification (NCBI taxonomy): domain Eukaryota; kingdom Viridiplantae; phylum Streptophyta; class Magnoliopsida; order Brassicales; family Brassicaceae; genus Iberis; species Iberis pinnata. The sequence continues at coordinate 22,668 of OVBE01002735.1, read as the reverse complement.
GGTCTTGTGTATGAATTTTTATACAATTTAATTTTAATTTAGTTCTAATTTATTTTGATATAATGTGGTTAATTGTGTTTTGTTCTGTTGTATCGGCTGTTATTTTTCATTTGTTTTCCCGTTTTTAACCTTTTTTCTTTTTCTTCTATAATCATAAAAATCTTACAATAAGACACATAAAATCATATATGTATCGATATGGCTAGTTCACATTTAATTTTGAAAGTTAAAGATGAATCATTAGATCAAGCAAGCCATATGTAAGAGCAAAATTAAAGACAAGAAAATGAAATTCAAATATCAACTGATTGGAACTATTACCTCAAACGGGGTTTCAAAAATTAGGAATTAAAAGTTTCATCATCGTAATCAACAGTTCATTCTCAAGACAATAGATTGAAGTATGGTGAGACATAAGAAAACCTATTAGCTACGCTTGTTGAGCTGCAACATGTAAATATGAATTCTCCATTTTTTCATACCCGGAAAAGACTAACATAGAACATAGTTCATAGCAACATGTTCATAGTTCTTTCCTACAAACCACTTTATATAAAACCAACTATGAACAAAAAAATATCACAATCAATTAGTCTGATGATTTTTGGGAATTATGATTTCACCATATAACAGTGTGAAGATGCCAACATGATGTGCAAAGTGAAAATTTTCTTTATATCAAGAAACATAGTTGCTCTAAATTTGCCCAAAAAATTGAAGAACTATCTGAACACTTTCATATTACAACGAGGATTAGGGTTTCGAGCGCTAACGTTTAAGAAAATTGAAACATAGAAACTTCACAAGCTACTTCGTATTCTCGTCATCAAATTCGCATTATTATCTTACTCTCTTTTCTAATATAAAAGCACAACACTTCAGAAAAGATAAAAATGAAGATAATACCTTATTCTCGGACATTCTAACACCTAAATAAGAACACCATTAGCACAAGAAGAAAGGAAACCAAACAACCGTTAATGTGAATTCACATATGATTCTTCAGATCATAAATACTAAATAGAACCAATATGCCAAAAGCCAAGACATAATTGACCACATGTACGCTTACCTAGAGCTTGAAAACGTAGTATATAATGAATGGCAATTACATTTCAATAGAGGGAGGAGATGAGAGTAAAACGAAACATAAAGAGAGAAGACGGAGCTCAATCATCATAAGTGAGATATGGGAGGATTAGGTCAACTGGAAATGGGACTAAAAATCGACTGATGATGTGGCAATTTTTTAGTGGACACCTACTAATCATACGTTGACACGCTGAGAAGTTAGGCTTCTCCTTTTATATAGTATAGATTAGTTAACGAATATTGTTTTAGTTTAGTCGAGATGCGCTAATTGTTATTTTGTTTGTGGATGTCAAAACCATGCGTTATACTTTTTTGTTAGTGATAGATCTAGAATTTTAATCCTAAACTATTTATGCAGAGAATAATTCAATGTAGCATAGATAGGGTATCGAATCCACAGAGATCATAATAGTACACGAATCAGTTTTAATTCAAATCAAGCTAAAGCAGAAATAATAAAGTTGTTTGTAAACAAATCAAAACGGTAATAGAAAACAGTTTAAAACTATAAAGTAAAAGCTTCAGGCATTAGGGAAACCACATGTAATCAGGATTGAAAGTCAATTTATCATGCAGGGATTTTCTTTGAAAATAGTTCTCAACTCAAAACACAATGATTGACTAATCTCCTCCCAAAGTATTAGATCCCTACAATCGAATTACTAAATACAAACTCTCGCCGTATTTAAACAATTCAATTATGCAATGATTTCATATTCGATATGTTCATAAGAATCAAAGATAATACTCCCGCAAGCAGAGACATTTATCATATAGACTAGGTCAGATCTCTAAACCAAATCCCTTTGTGTTTATCAACCTAATATCAATGAACTAAATGGCCAGTTTAATTCAAGCATTAATAACAAGTCTAGACTAAAAACCTAACAATTATTATCCCCTTATGAAAAATCTAACAATCAAACCATCATTTCCCTGGGAAACCCTAAAACCTAACTAGTGAACTACTCAGACATTGACAAAGTAAAGACAAATCAATATCATTGAAGAACACATAGTTGCAAAATAATAATATATATTGAAATAGGGTTCAGAAATCTTCTCCCAAATACAGAATTTTGAATCTCCTATCCCTTAGTAAAATCTCTAATTAAAATAAAGCTTAGTTCTAAAAACCTAAAACATAATGTAATTATATGCTAAAAAAATTAAAATAACTGAAATAGGAAAATTGGGGTAAACTTGAGGACTTAATTGCAAATTTTGGAAATTTTTTACTTTTTCTCGGGTATTCCAGAAGAAAATTCCCGATCGGGCACTTCTTTTCCCGATCGTGCACTCCAGGATATTCCTGCGCGGTCTTCTTCTGCGAGTCAGCTTGACCAGTCTTAGTAAAATAGTCAGAACTTTTGATTGCACCGATGGATCGACTTCAAACAACTTCCATATGAAAGCTAACTCACATGGCTATCTTGTGTCAAAATTTAAGCTTCATCCATCGGTGGGAACATCTTCAAACATTGCTAAACTTCTGACCCTTATGTTGGACTCTGCATCTGCATATATCAATTTGCATCCCTTTCGTGCAGAAATCCGTCTTTTATTCCAAAATGACCCAAACGCCTAGAAAACCTGTAAATGATATCAAATTGCAAGGAAAACACTCGGATGACGCTTAATAGCAAACATAAATGCTCACTATGAAGCGTTAAAACCGAGTAATGTCAGTTAGTGTAACATGCATTTCTTAATTTCATATGGATAATTATGATTTCCATTTTGATATAAGATTCAAATGAATGAATCCTATAGTGATGAATGCAGCAGATACTCAAAGAAGGACTTAGGTTCTCTTCTTGTCATTCAACGGCAAACTAATCTCTTAGCTCGACTAAATTCACCCTTTATTTGATCACAAGGGATGTTGAGATGAATAGACGTCACAAGGTTGATGGTGAGACCTTGATAAGTCTGGTTGCTGCTTAAACTCTAAGGGTCATCCACACAAAGAGTTAGAACAAAAGAGAACAAAGATGACGGCTATGTTCTTAGAGAAGAATGCATTTTCTTTAATGATGTATGGTAAACAATACAAAGTCCTAAAGGAGCCTTATATAGAGCTCATGGACATACTGATACAATCAGGTTTTAACCCAAAAAATATATTCACTGCAAATTCACAGCAAACACAGTAGTATATGAGGGATCGAATCCACATGGCTCTCGGTTTTAAATCGAATTAAGCTAAGAACATAATAAAGTAATGATTGTATTACAGAAATGTCAATAACGATAAAGTAAAAATGGTTGTAAAGCAATTAACGAAAACGCTAGGAAATAGAGAATTCCACAGGTATTCAGGTTAAAGGTCAAGGTTAACATGCAGGACTGATTACTGAAAATAGTTCCCAACTCAAAAGACCACAATAGACTAATCTCCTCCCGGAGTATTAGATCTTTATGCTCGTATTACTAAAGACAAACTCCCGCCGTATTTAGATAATTCGATCATGCATTGCAATTCAGATTCGATATGTTCATAAGCCTCCTAGACAATACTCTCGTAAACAAAGGCACTTATTCATCTAGATTAGGTCAGACTACTAAACCAAATCCCTTTGAGTTTATAATTCTATGATCAATGAACTAGTTAGCTACTCTAATTTATGCACTAAGAACAAATCTAGACTGAAAACCTAACAAATTTTAATCTGTTCTATTAAACCCTAACAATTAACATGGTTTCCTTAGTAAAAACCCTAAAACCTAACAAGGTGACTACTCAGACATGATAGCAAGAACATAAATCATAAATTGAGTAAACATTGCATAATTCAAAAGCCAAATTGTATATAAAGAAATCGAAGTTCAAAAATCCTCTCGAATACAGATGTAGATCTCTTCTCTCTAAAAACTCTCCAATAAATTGAGCGATAAACGACTTGATAAAATTAAAATTAAGCCAAAAGACTTTTATAGTATGAAAAATAAAAATAAAATAAAACCCAAGTAAATAAAAACTAATGATAGATCTTGAGGAAAATATGTCTTTTTGCTTGATTTCTCTCCAACTCATGTAAAGGGATCAATCGATCCATAGACAGATTGATCGATATGTGCTTCAAAGGGATCGATCGATCCAGGTTGGATTGATCGATCTGATTCTCCGTAACTTTTCCAGTGCTTTAGATCGATCGATCCCTGCTTGGATCGATCGATCCCTGCTTATTCCAGGCTTGAATCGATCATTCTTCACTCTAAATCGATCCTTCCATGTCCATTTGGTCCATTTGCACTTGAATTCTCCTGAAAATCATCTTTTTTACCCCCAGAACATCTCAAACACCAAAAATCCTGAAAACATGCTAAAAACACAAGGAAAACACTCGGATAACGCTAAATACTAAGTATAAATACCCACTAAAAACGTTAAAACCGAGTGATATCACATACCTTCTAGGGCAAAGCACAAACAACATGTTTTTTAGGCTTAAAAACATAAAACAACAAGACATTTAAAATTACATCAGAAATAAAACAACAAGGCTTTTAAAATAAAATAAAGGGGAAAATAAGTAAGTCCCTGCACACCAAAAACACTCAACTCAATAATTTAAATCATAAGGACTGAACTGACCTTGTTCATTGATGTTAAGAAGGTTCAGATTCTTGTTGGTGCGGATTAAAGGCCATTCATAAGCTTGAGTTCTTGTTAGTTCCAACACCATTGATACCTTCTTCTTGTTCTTCTTTGAGCATCCTTGAGCTTTGAGTTTCTAGCTTCTCTTGCTTGATGATTAAAGCTTGAACTGGTTTTTTTGAACCTTTCCTTAAGTCTCTTGCTTCCAACGCTCGTTCTTGGAGGAACATACATCACAAGAACTTCTTCTTGATCATTTTGGTCGTTTATAACCATGTCATCATCATATTTTGTACTAGCTTATACCATGTTATACATGTGAATGAAATAAATTACTCAAAATTGTGATTCCCTTGTTTCCAACATCTAATCCAAATTTGAAAAGAAAAAAAATCAAAAGTTCTCGGATTGTTGGATAAATTAATAAATCCATATTTTTCTTATTATAAGAGATATTTTATTAATAAGAAAAATATTTTTTGGGAGACTTTGAAAGCTACCCTGTTCATACATCAAATTTCAAAAACTACCCTATTTTTTGTGAAAACTAACTCTCTTCAACACAACTCTTCTATTATATATGAACACACTCAATTACATCAAGATCTAGAAGGTGGATCTATCCTAGATCGAATTGTGACGAAGAAGATGACACAAGTAGAGGAGATGGAGACAACAAAGAGCAAAAAAAAAGCTATGTTCTAAGTTGAACTATGCTATGAACAATAAACAAATTCTCCTGGTTTGAAACTTTTCAACAGACGTTATAAGAAACATTGATTATGGTTGTCTTCGAATGGGAGAGTGAAAAAAAAAAAGTTAGAGAATGTTTGACAAAACAATAGTTTCTGAATAAGAGAATTGAATAGATACAAAGAATTATACACATGTCTCTCTCATAGTAGATGATGTATCTAAATTCTAAAGATAGCTATGTGACAATATTATATTTGAATTTATTTTCAATTTCATAATTTACCGGTATTAAAGGGATGATTACTAATTAATATCATGTTGTATAAAAAATATTACGTGGCTAATTTAATAGTTTTTATTAAGAGAAAGTGTAGTTTTCAAAGAAAGATAGAAATAATCTATTATAAAAAAATTTAAATTCATTTAGAGTTATTTTTTCAAATTTCTTCATAATTTTGTGTTGAAAAAACTATTATTATTATTTGTTTAATTCATAAAAGAAAATGGACAGGCAGCTAGAGAAACGAGGACCAAAGGTAAATGTATGAAAGTCGACTGAATTTGGACTTACCTGCTTAATAAACTTTCTTCTTATTCTTATTCTTATTCTTGTTTTTTTATTTTATATAATTAAAATTGTTTCTTTGCTTCTTGATTGAATCGTTAAAGTGTTATAATTTCATGAATGTTATTACTAATTAAGAAACGGTTAGTGTGAGATCACACATTATATTGGGTTAGCATCTTAAGTTTGGATAAAAAAAATGGTCAGATTCGGGATGATTTTGATTTTAGGTTTGAACTTGTGTATCATCTTTACGCAGGGATTATACTAATTTTCTCTATATCATTCCAATTTTATATGATGTTTTTGAAGGGATATTCTAAGTTTAAACTTGAACTTGGCTAAAATATTGGAAAAATAATGAAAAGTAATTAGTACGGTCAACCATAAATTGAAAGAGAGAAAAGACGAATAAATAATCAAAACCTATTTTAGGAAGCGTAGAATTTTCACTATAGATTGTTACTGATAGTGTTAAACAACAAATTACCATGGATCAAGAAATTAAAAAACATGTGAGATTATGGGTCTTTTCGTTTCACAATCGTTGTAGTAGCGACAGTGTTTCAAAAGAACACATTAGGAAAAAAGATCTCCATCTTTTTTTTTACATACTTGTCGTTGGTTTTGAAAACCCATTGGTGTTGTTCGATTACTCAACTGTTTGAAAAACATTTCTCGCCATGTTTTGCGCTTTACTTGTTTCAACAGTAAGAAAAATAAAAATTAATCACAAAACATAAAAAAAATTCCATCGTTAACTGATACCACGTTTTGTAAAAGTAAAAAAAAAATATATATATGTAAAAATTCTAGAGAAAGTTGTATAAAACTTCCAAGAAAAAGTCATTACTATTGTGAACGCAAATCATGCATCGTCCACTAAAGTCAATTTTGATGTGCATCTAGGCACTATGTCTGGAGCCTATATTACTACATTTTGCTTATACATATGATCGATTCGATCACGTTGTAAATCACTTCACTTACATCAAAATCTTTTTCTTTCTATATTAATAAACTAAATTTCTCTAACTTTATTTCTTTCATTTATCAAATTGAAATTTTCACATATAAAATATTTCAGTTCTAAATAATATTGATAAAACTCCATATATATTATAAATATTATAACACTTAAAAAAAGTTTTAGTTTCAAGCTCAAAATTCCACAAAAATTTTAAGGTCTTTTTCTGTGAGACAAATCAAAATGACCAATTGAGCCTCCAGGAGACAAAAACAAAATGATCGCAATCACACTTAAAGTTTCCGTGGGACAAAAACACAAAATGACCAATTGAATCAGCAACGTGTGTTGAAAAATCGATGGGTATCACGATGTAAACCAAACGCGTACCGGACCCGGTTAAGTCTCGGCGAAGAGAAGGAATTTTCATAGCTGTCGTCTCGCGAGAGGGAAAGAGAGTTCGAAGTAGATCTCTTTTCTCTCTCTTTCTTTCCTTCATTTGGGTTTCAGCAATTCGCCACTTGTGCGATTCTCTTTCGTCTTCTCGCTACCCTCCTTCAAATTTCATTCTATTACCGCCGGAAAATCGCAATTGAAGCTGATCGGAACGACCAGAAAACATCCCCGAGAAATTTAGCTTTAAAATTATCATCCGATTAAAGGAGGGCCTTTTGTATTGACTTTAAAATTATCATCAGATTCGATTGAGAAATTTAGGGCTTTTCTGTTGTGGGGTCCCTGAGAAGGGAAGAAGAGGATTAATCGATAGAATGGAGTCGGACAATGGAAAGGGCTTGATACTAGCTGTGGCTTCAAGTGTTTTCATTGGTTCCAGCTTCATTTTGAAGAAGAAAGGTCTCAAGCGAGCTGGTGCTAATGGAGTCCGAGCAGGTTCTTCTTCTACCTTATAGCTTTTGGAGTTTTGTTCCTTGATACTATTTCTTCTTAACATGTCGGCAAATTGTGTAATATGCTTTTGCTGAATTGCGACTTTAAGCCTCCTTTAGAGTGCTTAGCTTGGATTTTGAAATAATCTTTTGTTCAACTCAGGGATTTGTTGTCTTCTTTGTTCCATTTATAGCTTTTCGTTACTTTTCATCGTGACATGTAACATCTTTTTCCTTAATTTTTATAAGCAATAGTCTTTAATCGATGACAATTTCCTCAGTTACACTTGTAGACTTGCAGTTATCTTTATAGCTTTATATTATATGCCTAGAAACGAAAGAAACCGCAAATCTTTGTGGATGTTGCAGGATATGGAGGTTATACATACTTATTAGAGCCTCTATGGTGGGCGGGCATGGTCACAAGTGAGTAATTAAATCATCTTCTTATTGTTTACTCTATATCGAATTCGCATATTTCAGTTCTAAACAAGAATATGTAACCTCAATTGGTAGTGATTGTTGGAGAAGCTGCCAACTTTGTGGCTTACATTTATGCACCAGCTGTACTAGTCACTCCTCTTGGGGCTTTAAGTATAATTATCAGGTATGTATGTATGTATATGATGACATTTCTCAGTTTGTGAATTGTGATATGCTCAAACTAACCAGTCATATTCGCTCAATGGTAGTGCTGTTTTGGCACATTTCCTATTAAAGGAAAAGCTTAAGAAAATGGGAGTTCTGGGATGTGTTTCTTGCATCGTTGGGTCTGTTGTCATTGTTATACATGCACCCCAGGAGCATACTCCTAATTCTGTTGAAGAGATATGGAATCTAGCAACTCAGCCAGGTAGCTCTCTTTCTCTCTATTTCGCACGTTATAACTTCTGTATAGTTTCTTATCTGAGACTTAAAAATTTTCTTCCTTCTGTGTGGAAACAGCTTTTCTAGTGTACGTAGCCATAACCATGTCGATTGTCCTTGCTTTAATTCTGCACTTTGAACCTATATGTGGCCAAACAAACATTCTGGTTTATATCGGTATCTGTTCATTGATGGGTGCTCTCACTGTAAGTTGCTTCATCTGAGCATCGTGCATATACTTTTGGGAGCTCTACTTTTATATCTTGTGCAGTAATTTCTTGTTGTTGGGTTCTAAAGTTTGAAAAGTTATAACAGGTTATGAGCATAAAGGCTATTGGAATTGCGATAAAATTAACAATGGAGGGAGTGAGCCAGATTGGGTATCCACAGACATGGCTTTTTCTCATGGTTGCAACAACCTGTGTCGTTACACAATTGATTTACCTGAACAAGGTAAGCTCCCTTCATCAGAATTCTTTTGATATCCCTATATTCTGGCACCAATATCCATCAGTAGATCATCAATCAACTTGACCTTAGGACTAAATCACTAGTTTCTTCAGGTCGAAATATCGGAACTTTAATTGTGTTTACCTGGCTTCTTTTGCATTTCTAATAATGAAGTTCTCCTTAGTCCTTATTCCATCAAGTCCATGAAGTCTAGAGTTTCACTTGTTGATACTCTTTACATATCTTGTTATAGATTCTCTTCTACACAATTATAGTACTACACCCGATCAAAGTTGTTGAAACTTTTTGCATATGATTGATTGTGAATATGTATTTATTTGGTAGGCGTTGGACACATTCAACGCAGCGATTGTTTCTCCAGTGTACTATGTAATGTTCACAACCCTCACCATTGCTGCTAGTGCAATAATGTTCAAGGTAGGTTTAACGTAGAGTACATATCCATTGCGATAGAATATGCACTCAAACATCAAACTGTAATGCTTTTCACAGGACTGGTCAGGGCAAGATGCAGCTAGCGTAGCTTCTGAGATATGTGGATTCATCACAGTGCTCACAGGCACAATGATATTACATGGAACGAAGGAAGAAGAACAACAAGCTTCTTCAGCTTTGGTCTTTGGCTCTTCAGAATCATTAAGATGGTATGAGTCGAGCAAGAACACCAACGAGGAACATCTGGTAAGCCTGTACAGTCCTGATTACTAGGCTCCCAATGTGGTAAAAACCAAGCCTCAAACGAGGGGAAATGGTGAATGAAGTCCTGGTTCGTTGTGGTGTATTCTTAGTTTTGTATTGTTTGTGGTCTCTGTACAGACAAAATTTTTGTCTAATTTTATAAACTCCACATTCTTTAGTTTGAGCTATGTCTCTTTTTTCTAGTACAGCACATACTTTACTATTATTATATCTTCATCTTATCTGTATTTTTGTCCGAATTTACTCTTATATAAGTATTTATGTAGTTGAACTACTTGTGTATTCGAATTGAATGAAAAAATTTTATTAAAAAAAATTAAAGGTCGATTTTACCATTATGTTCGATGTTAAAGTGTTGTATTTTGGATTTACCTGCGGAAAGTTATTTGGTTATGAGTCGGAGTTTGTGTTTCCAATGATACAAAAAGAGTTTAATTAGACCACCAATAACCACTTAAGAGGTTTTATCCAATAAAATACCATTTATATTTAAATTTTAGTTTTTGATTAAATTTTTAATAAAAAATATATTTAAACCAATAAAAATGTAACACATATCAAAAATTTCACAATAATTATTTCTTAAATCTCTCCATTAAGAACTTTTTCTCTCCAAGTTTCATAATATTTATTATATTTTATTATTACGAACTCTTTAAGAACAATTGATGGAGGTGGACTTAGTATGGAGAAAATTAACTACAAAAAGAAGGATGCAAAAGTTTGATCACTTGTTCATGAAACTTGATCACGATGCAATTTTTTATTTCATTTACTTTTATGTTTTTGAAAATGGTAAAAAAGTCTTTGTTTTATGAATGTTTTTGTATTTCTTTTTCCGATTATGTGGTCTTATTAATAAATATTTTCTATTGGATATTGTTATTCTTTAATATATTGGTGACCAATTAAATTAGAAATAAAGAAAATAATTCATAAATAATGTCCATTTTGATGGACGGTTGAAATTAATCCTAAGGAAATCCTAATGAGTTATTAGGTCATCTATATATATATCTACTCCATCATAAGGATCTGACGTTAATAACAACACAACACATAAAGAAACGTTTATAGGAAAGAGAAAAACCTAAACCCTTCATCTTCCATTTAGTAAACCGTTCAGGAAGATCTCTACTACAATGAACGAATGTATTAAGCTAATCCTCATAATGATTCTATTATGTGATTATCTAGTTGTTTAAAGATCTTTAGGGTTCATACAAATCAATCTTACATGTGGTATCAGAGCATAGTTGTAAAACATCTCTTTAATCCATTAAATTAATAGATCTATAATAATATGAGTTCATGATCTGCATATTAGGTTTTTTGTTCATCAGATTTATTTTTTAATCTGATCGTGCTTAATTCGTACGTATAATTGTTCTATGTGCAAAATTTTTGCATTCTGTGAAACTTCAAATTTTCGCAATATTATTATGTGCAAATTTTATACAAATTTCGGATTTCTGTGAAACTTAAAATTTTTGCAGTATTATTTTGTTCAAATTTTGTACAAATTTCGGATTTCCGATAAAACTTAAAATTTTTGCAGTATTCTTTTGTGCAAATTTTGTACAGATTTCGGTTTTCTTTGAAACATAAAAATTTCACATAAAGTATTATCTTGTGCAAATTTTGTACAGGTTTCGAGTTTTGTGATGAAAATTAAAATTTTCTCGCAAAATATTATTCTATGTAAATTTAGTGCAAATTTTGTTCTGCATATTAGGGTTTTCTCGCAGTTTTATGTTTCGTGCATATGCGAATTAAGGTTTCTCACAGTTTTATGTTCTGTGTAAAATTTGGGCGTTGCGAATTAGACTTTTATTGCATAATTTTGTTCTCTGCAAATTTTGGACGTCTGTGAATTAGTGTTTCTCGTATATTTTGTTCTGTGCAAATTTATGGCATTTATGAATTAGATTTTTACATAATTTTCCATAATCTATGGAGTTTTGTGCAATCTTTGTGCATATGCGAATTATTATTTTTAGTATATAATTTTTCATAAATAATGTTTCGTGTATAATTTGTACGAATTAAAAACTATGCATAATTTATGATGGAAACCTTTGGGCCTGTAAAAGTGCATAATTTGTTCAAAAAACTTATAAAAACTGTAAAATTATAGTATTGACATCACCACAGTGACCTTACTCTATAATGAATTGCATATTTGATATATCTATGTAAGTAATTAACTACCCACATGTAGATTATAAACATTAGATATGATTAAATATTAAAGAGTAGTTTTACATGTGTAGACTAAGGATATCCATAGATAACTTAGTATGAGTAATTCATTACATCACTCAATAAAATTTTTCAAAACTATGATTTTCCACGTTATTATGGTGAATTCACATAGGAATACCATAATTTCTTGTCATAATTTTTGTTGATTATGATTTGAAGCCTAAATAATACTTGTTAATTACATCTCTAAACGAAGCACCTTTTCCTACAAATTTGTCATTTATGATCAATATATGGATTAAAACAAGCTTCGAGGCAATTGTATCTAAAGTTTGATGAAATCATTACAAAATTCGGTTTCAAAGAAAACATTATAGATCCATGTATATACCTCAAGATTAGTGGGAAAATTCATATTTTGATATTGTATGTTGATGACATATTATTGGCCAGTAGTGATCTTGGTCTATTACATGAGAGTATGAGACTAAGAGTTATCTCTCTAAGAATTTTGAAATGAAAGATATGGGTGAGGCAACCTATGTGATAGGAATTGAAATTTTACTAGCGCATTGGTTAGCTGTTAAGAAAGTTTTGAGATACCTAAAGAGAACAAGAAACTACATGCTTACATATAGAAAATCAACACATCCACATATGGTTGGTTTTTCGAACTCATATTTCGGTGGATGCCATGACACTAGGCACTGCACTCTTGGCTATACTTTACTCCTTTGCGGAGGTGCTATATCATGGAAAAACCAAAAGTCGCAATTAATTTACACATCCACCATGAAGGTTGAGTATGTAGCATGTTATGAGGCTTTTATTCAGGGAAAGTGGTTGCTGAACTTCATAACTGAGTTGGGGGCTTTGGGTTTTGTTGAGAAGTCTTTAACTCTTTACTGTGATAATCAAGTTGCAATCTTCTTTTCTAAGCATGATAGGATATCTAAAAGAGCCAAGCATATGGTCCTTAAATATCTATCATTATAGCAAGATGTTAAAAGAGAAAAGTTTGTCATTGAACATATAGGCACTGAACTTATGGTAGCAGACATATTTACCAAAGCTTTACCTCCTAAGACTTTTAAGAGGCATGCTGCAAGTATGGGTATTGAGGATATTTTTTATTACGTTGTTTGATTATTTTAGCTTATATTTGACATTTATTTGAGCTCTTTATGGCTTGTACATCTTTTATTTATTCTGTTTCCACCATGTACACACATTATTGGCTATTAGATTTATAATAACAGAATTAAGTCTTTATTTAAAAACAAAAAAAAAATCATTATGATAACTCATACTTATGTTTACGATCTAGTTATGAAAATAGTCAGTGTAGTACTACATAGAATGGATCATGTAAATCAATCTTACTTTTTACTCTTTTACGATTACAACATGTCATAGAAGAGTCTAAAAAAGGAAGAGAATAAAGATGAAAAGTAAGAAAACAAAAACCAAAAGGAAAAATATCTTTTTGGATTTAGATCACTGAAAAATATAACTAGTATTCTAATTATTTATATTTGTATATTTTTTGTCAACTAGAATCCACTAGAAATTGCATTCTTTTATTTATTTCTAATTTTAAGAAGTTCCATAAACTGCATATATAGATTCTAACAAGAATGGATTTGATCCCAAAACCCAGTCCTAAATTCCTCATCTCTGCAATCTACGTTTGCTCATATATATTACATTACATGTAAAAGATAGATAGAGAGAGAGAGGTTAACAATCACAGAAGAATGATGAAGAAAATAGTAGTAGTAGCGTTTACTCTATCTCTTTACATTACCATGGCACTATGCGAATATTACTCACATACTCTTCCATTTACACAAAAGCAACAGCTCGTTACAAATTTGCATTTCTTCTTTCACGACAAACTCACGGCACCAAACCCTTCGGCTTTGCTTATCGCCAAGCCCAATCTCACTATAGATAACCACCAAAGCTCCTCTCCAACACCCTTTGGCTCTCTCTTTGCCATCGATGACCCTCTCACCGTTGGACCTGACCCCAAATCCGAGCAGATAGGGAACGCAAGAGGGATGTACGTCTCCTCCGGGAAACATGTCCCCACTTTGACGATGTACGTCGACTTTGGGTTCACCTCCGGAGAGTTTAACGGCAGTTCCTTCGTCGTGTTTTCAAGAAATACGATAACGGAGAAGGAGAGAGAACTTGCGGTTGTGGGTGGTCGAGGACGCTTTAGGATGGCGAGAGGAATGGCTCAACTCAAGACATACTCAGTTAACTTGAATAATGGTGATGCCATTGTTGAGTACAATGTCACTCTCTATCATTTTTAAATAATATACACAATTAAAATTACAAAGTATCAAATTCAACCTTAAATCATGATATATCAATTTCTTATGGATTTATAAATCCATTAAAACACCATAACCAATAACACTCCGTTTATGTTTTCAATCATTTTTAGCTTATCATTTTTCGAGTTTCTTTCTTTTTTTAAGTGTGATTGAACCAAACCCTAGATTGTCAAAAGTCTGGTGGAAGCCCTGAGCCCTTCTTCGGCAACCGTCGACCCTTTCCTTTGATTCTTCTATTTGTCATCGCATTTTGTCTCCAGTAGTAGTTGGATCCTCGCGCTTCAGATCCAGTGTCCATGTAGTTCTAGTTTCCCGCGTCGAGTGGTGGTCGGTTCTTAGGTGAAGCAATTGTTGGGCATAGGCCATAGGTTCCATTGGTCTTCCTTTTCTTCTTTCCTCCTCTTTTGTGTGGTTGTATTTTCTCCCCTGTAAGTGTTTCTTCTTGCGTCGATTTGGATTTTGTGTCTTGCTTATCGTGATTGGTTGGGGTCGCTTGCTTTGCTAGCCTTGTTTGAGCTGGTTTTGTCTCCTTGTTATCTGGCATAGTACCAATTTTAACGTTAGATTGTTAAGGGTGTTCTGTTCGCTTTGGGTGTGCCCTCTCCATGGCCTCAGGTTGGTTATGGTTTCTTTGCTTTGAAGTGTGGATGCTCTATTCAATATTTCTTCTGGAAACTTTCTAGATCTTTAGTATCTCATCAAATCTGGTCCTCTATCAATTTCTTCTAAAATCGTAGTGTTTCTGGTGATGATGTCGTGCTTCATTTCCCCTTCACTTTCTAGTGTGATAGAAGCTTGTTATCGTCGAGTCGACATTATGGGCATTTCCTTTGGCTTCTTATATGGATTTCACATCGCCTTGCTCGGGTTCTCATATAGCTCCTATGTTATGGCTAGGATCTCTTTGCCCGGCTTCATGGTCTATTGTCTTTCCTTATCCGCGAAGTTGGTTTTTTTATCAAAGGGTATTAGTGGAGTCAGTGATTGTACCAAATTTTTTTGGAGCTTGCCTTGGTCCCGAGGTCTTCTTCTTCTTTGGTGTCAACTTTGTCTTTCCGTCCTGTTCTGCTTGGTTAGGGTGCCCACTTTTCTTGTTTTTTGTTTTGTCTTTATTAAGAATCGATCAACATAAGATGAGAAAGATTGAAGAAGAATCGAAGAAGAAAATGAGTTTGTATTATCTTGTGTAAAGAGTAAAGTGTACAGTAGTTTGCTTATATACAAACTGTTAATCAGCTTAACTAACCATACTTAACGTCCTAATTAAACTAACTAACTAACCCAAATAACTAACCACCTAAACCAGAAATAACCAATATTAANCCCCCCCCCCCCCCTCAAGTATTTATCTCCTCAACCTCTTGAACCTTATAAAGACTTGACAAAGGCATTTTTTGAAGCAAATGCTTGAAAGGACCAGGATAAGAACCTTTATAAATATATCAGCAATCTGATTTGATGATGATACATGAATTTTCTTCAAAAAACCAGACTTGATGTGATCTCTAGTGGTGTGACAATCCACCTCCACATGCTTAGTTCTCTCATGGAAGACTAGATTGGTTGCCAATTGAAATGTAGATTTGCTATCACAAAAGAGCTTAGCTGCTGCCACTGTTTTCACCTGCAAAAAAGTTAACAGTTGTTGAAGCCAGACCAATTCACATGAAATCTGAGACAAACTTCTATATTCAGCCTTTGTGCTGCTTCGGCTGACTTGCTGTTGCTTTCTTTGATTTCCATGAAATCAGAGAATCTCCTAAAAACACACATTGTCCTGAAACAGACTTCCTTGTATCCTTACAGGTTTCCCAATCTGCATTAACAAAACCATTTAAACAAACCTTTTAATTATATGAATAGAATAAGCTTTGACCAGGATTAGCTTTTATATATCTTAAAACTCTATAAGCTGCAGCTAAATGGATATTAGTAGGAGCTGATAAAAATTGACTTAAATTGTGAACTGCATAAGTAATATCAGGTCTTGTGATAGTAAGATGAAGCAATATGCCAATTAAAGCTCTATAAGACAATGGATTATCTAGCAAGTTCCCTTGATCCTTTGTTAACCTTATAGTTGGATCAATGGGCACAGATGCTGGTTTACAGTCTAACAAATCAATAGCATTTAATAAAGACAGAGCATATTTTCTTTGACAAACCAAAATCCCTTTGGAAGACCTAGCAACCTCAAGACCAAGAAAGAAATGAACTGGACCAAGATCTTTGACCTGAAACTCTGCATTAACCAAAGACTTAAAAACTTGAATCTCTGTTTCAGAATTAGATGCAATCATTATGTCATCAACATATATAAGAATAGCTATAAAGGTTGTAGAAGTGATTTTAGCAAACAATGTAGTGTCTGAGGCACGTTGTTGGTAATCTGCTCCTATTAAAAATGATGACAAACGATGATACCATTGCCTAGATGCCTGTTGTAAACCATAAAGGCTTTTCTTCAACTTACAAACTGGATTAATAGGTAAAGTAGAACCTGCAGGAGGAGTATATCCTTGAGGTAAGGAAATATAAATTTCTTCATCTAAAACACCATTAAGGAAAGCATTAGTAACATCCATTTGAGTTAAAAAAAACCATCCATGAATAGAAGCTAAACTAACAGCAATTTAACTGAACTTAATTTTGCAACAGGGGAAAAAGTATCTATATAATCAATACCCTCTAGTTGAGTATACCATTTTTCAACTAAACATAATTTATACCTTTCAACAGACCCATCAGCATTATATTTGATTTTAAAAACCCATTTACAACCTATTACATGTTTACCATGAGGAAGACTAACCACATCCCATGTACCTTTAGATTCAAGAGCATGTAATTCCAGATTAGAAGCATGTTGCCACTTCTCTGACTTTATTGCTTGCTTAAAAGAAGTAGGCTCTGTCTCTAAAGTAAAAGAGAGAATAGGATTCTGATAATGTGATGTTAACTTTTCATAAGAAATAACAATAGACAAAGGGTAAGGAGTAGTATGAGAAGGATTATCAAAAGATGCAAAATGAACAAAAGCACAATGATACTCAGATAAGTAAGTTGGAGTTTTAGTTTGCCTTTTAGGACGAGAAACAATTGTAGACTGTGCAGGAACAACATCTGACCAGCTACAACTTCTTGGGCAGGAGAAGAATCTGTATCAGACATCACCTCTTGTGGTGGAACATCAGGCACAGAAACATCTGTATTAATAAAACCATCTTGTACTGGCAACATATCAACCTGAGGAGACAATGTTCTAGACACCGAAACAGAATCCAAAACATGTGAAGGAGTAGATAAAGGTAAAATAGTAGATGGAAACAAATCCTCTAACCCAGCCTTAGAAACCATATCTTTAAAAGGAAAAATCATCTCATGAAAGACAATATTACGAGATATCAGAATTGAATGAGACTCCAAGTCCAGTACCTTATAACCTTTATAACCATAAGGATAGCCTAAGAACACACAAGGCTTTGCACGAGGAGAAAACTTTGTCCTATCTTAATTATATGTTGAAACATAACAGAGACAACCAAAATTCCTTAGAAAAAAATAAGTAGGTACAGAACCTGTTAACTTTTCAAAAGGAGACTTATTAGATAACAAAGGAGATGGCAAACGATTAATAAGATAAACAGATGTTAGGATACAATCTGACCAATAAGCTAAAGGGAGATGAGATTGAAACATAAGAGATCTAGCAACATTAAGCAAATGTTGATGCTTACGTTCAACAACATAATACTGTTGTGGAGTATAAGCACAACTAAAATAATGAAAAATACCAAGACTCTTTGTCAAATATGAAAAAGCTAATTCTGGTGCATTATCAGTCCTAATAGCCTTTACCTTAGCACTATACTGAGTAGAAACATGCTTAAGAAAAGATGGAAAAATGGTTATAACATCTTTTTTAGAACGCATCATATAAACCCAAGTACACCTAGTAGAATCATCTACAATTGTAAAGAAATACTTGTATCCTTCAACATACTCTGTGTGAAAGGAACCCCAGACATCTAAATGAAGTAAATCAAAAGACTGAACATAAATATTATCGAAAGATTCAAATGGTAAACGTTTCTGCTTAGCCAAAGGGAAAACTAAAAAATGTTTATCAAAATGAAAAACATAAGATTTCAAAGTTGGTATAACAGAAACTAATTTTTTCATCTTGGCAACAGAAGGATGACCCAAATGTGCATGCCAAATATGTCCATCTACAGCCACTGAAGCACAAAAAGAACCTGAAGGCACAGACAATTCTGAGGGACCTCTTTCATCCAGAATATACAAATTATGAAACAAATTACCCCTCCCAATTATCAAGTCCTGAGAAAGATCCTGAATAAAACAACCAGTAGAATAAAAATTAGCTGCACAGTACATATGAGTAACCAAAGAACTGATACTTATCAAATTAAAACAGAAATCTGGAACATGTAAGACATTAGACAAAACCAATGTGGAAGTGACATTAATCTTTTCAGTATGAGTAATAGGGACTGTAGCTCCATTAGGCAAAGTGACTGTAACACATGAGACTGAAAGTTACTCACTAAACAGAGACATATTAGAACAAACGTGACTGGACGCACCATTATCAAGAATCCAATCAGCACAAGAAAGCATACTTTGTAATGAAGACAAAATATGATTATTAAAATACAACTGCTGATTCTTAAAAGTTAAAGAAGTAGAAGGAAAAGATATCATACTAGATGTGCAATGAGTAGCCATTATACCATGATCAGTCACAGAAGACTGTCCAGAAGGAACCTGTGCTAATTGAAGCTGCTTATTATATCTAGTGACCAAATCATGAATTTGTTGTGGAGTAAAATCTTGAATACTGAGATTGGACCATGCTCCTGATGATTGAGAAGCTAAATTGGCAGCCATCATTGAGGAATGAGGAAAAGCAGAGTCTGCACACACATTGGCAACTGCATTTACTTTGGAGAAATTATGGTTGGACTGAGACATGTTGTTCTGTGGAAGAAAAGCATTTGACTGAGCAAATTGTGGCTTATGTTGACCTCTGAATTTATAACTAGGAGGAAAACCATGTAACTTGAAATACTTCTGAACCGTATGACCTATCTTACCACAGTGAGAACATAGAGGTTTCTGAAAATTCTTATTGGCATTATAAGCTGCAACGTAACCATCAGACTGGACTTCTTGATTTAACAAAACCTTATCAGAAATCTGAAAAGCTACATTATCTACTTTAGACAAAGGCCTTATCTGCTTCTGCCTTTCTTCCTGAGTAACAATATTAAAAGCCTCTTCTATGGTATGCATAGGTTTTAACATCAAAATATGACTACGAGTCTGCTCAAAAGCTTCATTCAAACCAATTAAAAACTTAGTGACTCTACTACGTTGCTGTAATTTTTCCCATAAGGCAGCAGCATTACACTCACACTTACCACAAGTACACACTGGCAATTCCACATATTCTTATGCTCTTCCCAAAGAGTTACCAGCTCTGTGTAATAGGTAGACACATCAACGGAGCCTTGTTCCAGCTTACTCAGCCATTGTTCTATATCAAAAACACGGGGAGCGTCATCTTGTTTAAACCTTGACAACAAGTTTTTCCAAATACCTTCGGCAGTAGAAATGAAAAGAAGACTCTGACCAATCTTCTTGGACACAGAGTTCATCAACCAGGTAGCCACCATGTCGTTACATCTGGACCAAACTCCAAAATATTTATGTGTTGATGCAGGCTTAGGTATAGTCCCATCAACAAACCCGAGTGTATTCCTCACATTTAAAGCCATACGCATAGAACGTTTCCAAGAATGGAAATCAGAAGGTGTTGTAAGTCTATCAAAAACAAGAATCAAACCAGCATGATCTCCATTATGCAGATAATAAGGATTATCATAAGAATTCATATTAGTTCGAACCAATTCTGGATTACCAGACATTATAACAAAATCAAAGAATCAAAGAATCGCTTAACAAGAAACATAAATCTCACTATTCAAGATATTAAAACGACTTATAGCAAGATCGTAAGAACAATCAAGCGAAACTGAACAAAAATACCCAGAATTACTTAACTGATAAGGTGAAGAAGTTGCCACAAGAAGAAGGATGAAATGGAACAACTCATCATTCTTTGAAGATCAAATCTGAAGCTGCGGAAGCTCTGATACCATATTAAGAATTGATCAACAGAAGATGAGAAAGATTAAAGAATAATCGAAGAAGAAAATGAGTTTGTATTATCTTATGTAAAGAGTAAAGTGTACAGTAGTTTGCTTATATACAAACTGTTAATCAGCTTAACTAACCATACTTAACGTCCTAATTAAACTAACAAACTAACCCAAATAACTAACCACCTAAACCAAAAATAACCAGAAATAAATCTATATCCTAATAGTCTTATCTTAAATATTTGTAGATTTATTTCTACTTTTACCTCCCAGATGTCGGGCTTGTGTATCCTCAAATGACGAATTAAGATAGTTTATTTGTGGATTTTGATGTAAGAAGTTGTTGTAAATTTTCTTGATTTCTAATATTTATATTAAAGGCAACATATTAATAAATTGTTCCAAAATATTAGTAAGATGTTTTTCCCCATAAATACTATAAATTTAAAGGTTTAAAATTTAAATATTTGGGTTTAGTTTCATCAATTAAATTTTAAGATTTAAATTGATAGTTTGATTTTTGAAGTTATTTTAAATTGTAAATATTTTTGAAAAAGGTATTTTTGTGATATATTTTGAAATTATTGAGAATCTTATTATATTAACCGGAATGTGTTTCACGTGAGTGCGACACGTAAGCAAAATTATAATTCATAAGATCGTGACATGTGTCATTCTTAATAAAAATTATTACATGTATCATTGTTAATTAAGATTATGATATGTGTCATCATAATATTTAAACTAATGAAAGTTTATTACTTTTCTAAAATAATAGAATAATAAAATAGTATTATTTTAAAAAAATGGATATTAATAATAACAAGTATAATAAAAAATATTAAATTTATAATTTATACATAAATTCTAAGATTAAAATAGCAAAAAAATACAAGGTATAAAATATTAATAGTATAAAATATGAAGAGTAAAATATATATACACACTTATTATGTTTGTTTTTTTCTTCACACACTTATTATGTTTGTTAAAACTAAAATCATATATATTTGAAATATATAGATAATTGATTCTCAAATTTTTTATAATCAAATTTTATTATGATATTTATAATTATGATTTATAAAAATCTAATAATGACAAAACTTTAATTTGAAGGTCGGCTAAGATACATAAATCTATATAATTAATTTTTAACCGCGTATTATGCGCGTGGGTCCTAATTTGGGGAAAATGCCAAAAAAACCCAAACTTTTTCAATTTTGGCCAAAATAAATCCGAACTCTTAAGTTAGCCATTTAAATCATCATTTTTTGATGAAAGTCATTTAAAGATTCAATTTTACTTTGACTTGGCCATATTAAACCTATAATTAGTCAACTGTTAATAAAATTTTAACATTGTTAGTCTGCTGTTAATTAGAGCAGTTAAATGAAACGACCTAGTTACATAAAAACAGATAAACCTAAAAAATTATCTACATCGCAGTCATCTTCACCTTCAAATTCACGAACCTTAATGAAAAATTTTCAAATTAACTCTACATCTCCTCTGTCGATTTCCATTCGATTCAACTTCCACACTACTCCTACTCCAACTCCACCTTTGTTTGTAGTCGTCCGCTTTCTATCTTTTTCTCTATCATTCATTGTTTGCTTGACTATTTCGATTGGTTGCAATGAATCTGCAGATAATGAAGTTGTTGTCAGTTTCAGAGGACTTGAAAATTGTAATAAACAACAAGGACGAAGAAGGCTAGGCTCCTCTACAATCTGTAGCTAGCATCAACAATGCAGAGCTAGTTGAAATGTTATTGACTAGAGGTTTGTTTTTGCTGAGAGATGCATGAATTTTGATTTAGTTCTTCTACTAATTAGCATCTCTTTTGAATTCATTGCACTTCACTATATTGCTAGCAAAGGATGGTTGAAGTTTACTCAGCTTTTCCTAACACAGGCGCAAAAATTAATATGACAGACAAGGTTTTGTAACTTCTTGTCTCGTTTTTGATGCTTTCACAACTTTTAACATAAACTTAATTTCCTTGACTTTTAGGGTTGGTTGCACTTGTAGGGACCGTAAAACCGGATTTAGTTAAAAACTGAATTTAAAACGTTTAACAAT
>OVBE01002734.1:0-29460 GCA_900406425.1 Iberis pinnata | reverse complement strand
TATATATATATATATATATATATATCCAAAAAGATGTATGACACAAAAATGTTACATAAAGAAATTAGAAAGTCTCTTAAAAAGCAAAAATGTTGAGCGGTATACGAGCTAATCTTGAAAACACTTTGACAAAGAAATTAAAATAAAATCCAAAAAATATATAACTTTTTGATATTAACTAGATAAACTCATGAGATTTATTATATATTGAAAAGGAAGATTTTAAAAAATATTTTTTTTGTTTGTAGGTAATACATTATATATCATTAGTATAATAGCAAAAAAAAAAAATGAAAATGATAAAACAAGTATGTTATCTCTATTGTCTTATTAATAGACTAATGATCAAACATGGTCGCTTGCATAGCGAGTATATTTTTTACTATTTATGAAAAACGAGTTATTAGACTAGCCCGGTGGGGATGTATACATATATACAAATATTTAATTAACATAAAGTTTTTAAAAAATAAATAAGCAGAAATATAAATATATATATATATATAAATATATTAAAATAAAATGAAGTGGACACATAACGCTGATTAAAATAGACATAGATATATCTATTAAAATAGAAAGTCTAATAATTTCTAAAAAGCCAATCTATAATGAATTGTTAAAATAATGTGAGTATAAGAATCGGGAAGACTGAGAAGTGGTGAAGTAATTATATATTCTGTCAACAACTAATATATATTTAATATCCAACTAAATCACTATACCAATTTATATATCACAAGATAAGCTGAGAGTAGGAGGCGAAACCAGAGCAACGCCTCTTCTCTTGTTTGAAAAATGGAAAGAGTCTTGGTTCTCTCCAAGACCCTAACTTTCTTGCTAACGACAATGCTGATAATTGGATCCGTCGTGATTCAGTGTAGTGTGACTTACGATAACAAAGCCATCATCGTTAATGGACACCGTAGAATCCTTCTCTCCGGCTCCATTCACTACCCTAGAAGCACCCCTGAAGTATGAATAAACGAATCTTGACGGTATATTCTTTTGTTTGATCTGAGTTTTACTTTTGTTTTTAGATGTGGGAAGATCTTATAAAGAAAGCTAAAGATGGAGGCTTGGATGTGATTGATACTTATGTTTTCTGGGATGGTCATGAACCTTCTCCTGGCAATGTAAGATTTTTCTTTTCTTTTCAGAATCTAATCTACTGTGATCTGATTGAAAATGGTGGGTTTTTTTTTTTTTTTTTTGTTACAGTACAATTTCAAAGGTAGATACGATCTAGTAAGATTCATTAAGACAGTGCAAGAAGTGGGCCTTTATGTTCATCTCAGAATCGGTCCTTACATTTGTGCGGAATGGAATTTTGGGTATGGTTCAATAAATTCATTTTTATTTTTATTATTATTCCTTGCTTACCTTGGCATTCAAAATTTAAAAGTTCCATTGAAAATCGTGTAGGGGATTTCCTGTTTGGTTAAAGTATGTACCTGGGATTAGCTTCAGAACTGACAATGGACCCTTCAAGGTAATGAATAATGTTTTTTTTTTTGTTCAGTTTTGGATATTTGTATTGTATTGTAGTGTATAATATATGTGTATCCTTTAAGGTTGCGATGCAAGGATTTACACAGAAGATCGTTGAGATGATGAAAGACCATAGATTCTTCGCGTCGCAAGGTGGACCAATCATTTTATCTCAGGTATACATAACAAATTCAAATATTTTTTGGGATTTGATATGTCAAGATAGGTGTTAATAAATTGTAGATTGAGAATGAGTTTGGTCCAGAGCTTAAAGCACTTGGATCTGCTGGTCACTCGTATGTAAATTGGGCTGCGAAAATGGCAGTGGGTTTAAATACTGGAGTACCGTGGGTGATGTGCAAGGAAGATGATGCTCCTGACCCAATTGTGAGTCCAATCTTGCTATACTTTTCAATTTCGATACTTAATTTAAAATCCATAAAGTAACCGATTAAAACCGGATAAAAACCGAATAAAACCAATTAAAAACCTATTAAGTATGAATAACCGATTATATAACATGTTTTGACTCTACAAATCTATAATGTATAAAACTATTTAGGTATTTTCGGATATTTGGTTTATACTTTGGAACCGAAACCAAACTGAAATATGTGAATAGTACAAAATAAAATCCAATTGGTTAATTAAAGTTATTCATACCGGAACTGAAACCGAATTTTCGGTTCGTTTTTTCTTTTTTTTTTTCCTTGTCTTGTAGATAAATGCTTGCAACGGATTCTACTGCGATTATTTTACTCCTAACAAACCATATAAGCCAACAATGTGGACAGAGGCATGGAGTGGTTGGTTCACAGAATTTGGTGGAACCATTCCAAAACGACCTGTAGAGGATCTAGCATTTGGAGTGGCTCGTTTCATACAAAAGGGTGGATCCTATATAAACTACTACATGTACCATGGAGGAACAAACTTTGGCCGCACAGCAGGAGGTCCATTTATCACTACTAGTTACGACTATGATGCTCCTATCGATGAATACGGGCTGGTCCAAGAGCCCAAATACAGCCATCTTAAGCAGTTTCACCAAGCAATTAAGCAATGTGAAGCTGCTTTAGTTTCTTCTGATCCAAAGGTTACTAAGCTAGGAAATTATGAGGAGGCTCATGTGTTCTCTGCTGGTAAAGGAAGTTGTGTTGCTTTCTTATCGAATTATCACATGAATTCAGCTGCGAAAGTAGTCTTCAATAACCGGCATTATAATTTACCTGCCTGGTCCATTAGCATTCTTCCAGATTGCAAAAACGTTGTTTTCAACACTGCAACGGTTGGTGCAAAGACATCACATGTGGAAATGGTTCCATCTGGTTCCATTTTGTACTCGGTAGGTAGATACGATGAAGACGTTGCTACTTATGGAGACCGCGGGACGATCACGGCCCTTGGATTGTTGGAGCAGATTAATGTTACACGAGATACAAGTGATTATCTTTGGTACATAACCAGGTATTGTACTTGTTGTGACCTTATTATCGATATATTTTACTTTGTTCTTAAAACATGATCTGTTATTGGGGTTAACAGTGTGGATATGAAGGCATCGGAAGGTTTCTTGAATGGAGGAAAATGGCCGATTCTGACAGTTGATTCTGCAGGGCATGCTGTTCATGTGTTTGTTAATGGACACTTTTATGGTAAGGATCATTCTTTTTTTGCTTACGCAAGAGAAAAGATGTTTTTGGCATATTTCCCGAAATCCGAGCTAAACCCAACCCAAAAATCTCAATTACCCAAACTAAACTGATTTAAGCTTTAGATACCCGATCCAATCTGGTATCCAAGAAACCGAGTTGATGCATTAAACCGAAAAATTACAGTAACTTGTGAAAATCTAGTGACAATTTTATTTTCTTGGAACTTATATTGTGTTGTTATTTTCAAAAACCATATTAACTTTTTAACTAATTTTGAATATTCTTTTAACCAATTTCGGGTACGTTTGGGTTTTTATAACCCAGACCTATTGGGACTGGGAAAATTTCAGGTATAATGTTGACCCGACTCGACCATAACCTGACTTGACCAAACCCAAACCTGACTCAAAAATTTTTGAATTCTAGATGGGAAGTAAACTCCTACATTAAAAATATATGAACCCGAAAATTCTGATCTGAAAACTTGAATGTTCACACCTAGTTTTCATCAATTATTATATATATATATATTTTTTAATGAACAATGAAGGATCTGCCTTTGGGACAAGAGAAAAAAGAAAGTTTTCGTTCAGTTCACCGGTCAATCTCCGCGGTGGAGCTAACAGAATTGCATTACTGAGCATAGCAGTTGGTTTACCGGTCAGTCAGTTAGACGAGAATGAAAACATTGAACTTATTGTCGAAAGTATCTTGTGTAAAAAAAGGTTCCTTTTTTTTTTATTGTTCGTTTTGAAGAATGTTGGACTACATTTTGAGACATGGGCCACTGGAATCGTCGGGTCTGTCGTACTGCACGGCCTTGATGAGGGTACGAAAGATTTGAGCTGGCAAAAATGGACATATCAGGTGAGAGTAAAAATAAAACAAAATTAATTAGACAATGTCATGGATTGACCCAATTTACAATTGAAAATACAGATTGGTTTACGAGGGGAAGCATTAAACTTGATCTCTCCAACAGAAGGTTCCTCTGTTGATTGGATCAGAGGCTCACTTGCTAAGCAAAACAGACAACCTTTGACATGGTACAAGGTAAATAAGAAACTCTTTTACTTCTCGAAGAACAAATCATAACTGATAAATATCAGTAGACATATATAGCTAAGGCTTGGCTTGACCCAATCACATTAACAGGCCTATTTCGACTCGCCTAGAGGGAACGAGCCGCTGGCTTTGGATCTGAAGAGTATGGGAAAAGGGCAAGCTTGGATAAATGGGCAAAGCATAGGAAGGTATTGGATGGCTTTTGCCAAAGGCAACTGCAGGAGTTGTAACTATGCCGGAACATATAGGCAAACCAAATGTCAATCTGGTTGTGGCGAACCAACACAAAGATGGTAATCATACAACATACTTCTTATTATTTTTTTTAAGCTCTCTTCTCTTCTAACACGGGTTTATGTATAGGTATCATGTTCCGCGTTCGTGGTTGAAACCAAGAGGGAACTTGTTGGTACTCTTTGAAGAACTTGGCGGAGATGTATCCAAAGTCTCTGTTGTGAAAAGATTCGTACACTAATTTTTTCTTTTTTTTCTTTAACCTCAATCTTGTGTGTATTATGTTAAAGCATTACTCGTGCTATGTTAAATTATTATCCCTTGTGATGAGAACCAGAGTTGACTTAGATGTCTATGAGTATACAGTTATGCTAAACCAACTAACCATATGAAAGTTTTTGAGAGATAATCTTGAGAGATTAGTGAAGATAAGAAGAGACTTTGAGTATGAAGATTGATAGTAACCAAGAGAATAAGACAATGAGAGATTAAGTATAAAAGTATAAGACAGAATAAGAGAATTTGAGAGTATTAAAGAACTGGGATTTTTTCCCTTTAAACATTTGTGTCGTCCCTTACAAGGTATAACTAGAAATCCTTAGACAAACCCTAGGATCTCCCAAAAACAGTAATAAAATAGTTACATATTGTAAAAGGAAGAAATTTCTGCGTAAAAGCATAAAACATCCGAGAAAGCGCGTGTACGGTCCGTACGCGGAACCACTAGCCGTTATCGCATCCTTTTGAGCCAACGGTGGGATCCTTGGCCAAACTTCATCCAAAGGTCATCATATGAAGTCTAGAATCTTCTATGCTTCAAATAGCTCGAGTGGATCCGGTTTAGTAGTCGGATCCTGAGTTTTGGCCGAGAATCTTTATTTTCGGGAAATATGCGCATGTTTTGAGTGAACCATGCGCATATACATCTTCTGGTACGATCGTCATAACATATCGGCTCGATTGTTCTTCGAGTCTTCGTATTGTCCATCGTTTATGGCCTAGTTTCTCACATCCGTTTGTTGAGCCTTGTCCAGATAGTACACATTGTTCTGATGACTCGATCCACGTATCTGATGACCTGATACAGCCCGATTGCTCATGTGGCTCGATCCATCTTAATGCCGATAATGCGCATGTCCCGAAGGCTCGACTATGCGCATCTCTACTCGAATTGTCCTGATTGTCCGCATGTCCCGATAGCTCGACCATGCACATCTCTACCCGAACTGGTCCGATTTTCCTTAAGGCTCGATATGTGCGTTATGATACCCGATCATGCGCATTCTTACCCGGAGTGGTCTGATTGTCCGTATGTCCCAATATGCTTGTTTAGATAACCAACCATGCGCATTCTCACCCGAATTGGCTCGATTGCCCGTATGGCTGAATATGCTTGTTCCGATAACTTGTGATCCACGTCTTCGGCCTATGCTCATATTTTCACCTCTTTTTCAATTCCGATACTTTGGCTTGGACAAACTCCCAAGTCTCAACACTCCCCCTTAAGTTTAACTGTGATGAATGGTTAAAGTTGGATCTGTGAAGTCCAAGCCTCATTAAAACCTATAGAGATAAAACCACTTGGGATAAAACTCTCTTAAAGGAAAAAGAGTACAAGGTTTCTACGGAAAAGAGAAGTTTCTTCTTAACTTATGTTGGTTAATCCAACTTTTAATAGTCCCCCTCTGTTTTGACCTTTATGAAAGGTTTTCGATTGGGGAACCATAGAGTTCTACCTCATTAAAATCCTTAGTGAATAAAACCCGCATGGGATAAAATTTTCACTAAGGGAAAAAGAGTATAGACTCTATGGTTAGGGGGTCTATAATTTGGCCAAATCTTTTGAGATTTTGAACTTGGCTCCTTTCATTGATTTCTTCCTTGAGTCTTACTTCAAGCGGGATATATCTTCTTTTGTAGCTCAAGTTTTCCTCTAGTTTTGAGTTTCTTCATCCGAACTTGTAGTGAGATGAATCTACTTGAAGAATTTTCCTTTTAAAAATGAGGTCCAGGATGTTCTCCTTTGGGTGGCTTGCCTTCTTGGTTCGATCAGAAGGTGTATTGGAGTGCACATGTGTCTATTTTGCACACTTCTCGAATTTAACCATCACATGCAATGCTTTGCCTTGGTCTTTATAAATGATAGACTCTTGGATTACCACTTCCCCTAAGGGTTATTCTAAGACCCTTTTCCTCTGATCTCTTCTAGTTTTGGATTCATGAACCATTAGTCCCATCTTGATCATATTAAAATGATCATCCTTGAATCCAAAGTGGAATGTTTGACCAAAACTTATCACATGGCTATAAATCTTCTTCGAGAGTCTTTCCTACTTCAACTGGTTCGAGTAAACTCAATTTAGTTGATAGTCCATTAGTTTTAGTCGAATTTTCAAATGTTTGGAGTTTCTCGTTGGTTACCGTGAGCTATGCGCATAGTCGGCTTGAGTATGTGCATGGTTCCTACTGACAGTAAGACGCTCGTCCAAAACTTTTCCAACGACTCTACTTTTTCATTTGGGCTTTTCATTATCCAAAATAGCCCCTGTAAACTGATTTTGGTGGATAGGTTGTTGAATTTGGCCGAGAGTTCCTTATCGTGAAGTTTCTCGATCATGGCTCAATCCATTACCCATTCCTGGCCCGATGGCTTGATGATGTACAAAGATTTGGCCCGATGGCTCGATCTTATCACATCTTGGCTTGATGGCCCGATGTTGCAAAAAAATTTCCCGATAACTCGATGTTGCACACAACTTGGCTCGATGGCTCGATGTTGCACACAAATTGGCTCGATGGCTCGATAACTCGATGTTTCACACAAAATGAATTCTTTACGGAGTCTTTCCTTTGGACTTGACTTGATTTTGGCTTCTTGAGCCGTCTTGTCCAAGACACCTTGATCATGATTGTTCTATTTTATCCCCCCTTCATGGTTAAGGTGGATACTTATCTACATCAATCAAACACGGCATAAGTTAGTATGCGATGTTAATATTCATCAAACATGATATATGGAATGAATTGCAAAAGAAAGCAACTTAGGCAAGAAACAAAGCTTTCTAAGTTAACAAAGACTAAGAGCTTAAGAAAAGACTTTTGCAAACAATTCATACAACCACAGGACAATTAAGCGCAACAAGTAAATGAGAATATATTGAAGATTATTTCATGTATGACCCTAGTTCATGGAAGTCTAGAACTTTTAAAAGAAACTAGACTTAGGCCGCAAGTAAACAACATACACAATCATCTTAAGTCTTCCTTCGACTGACACTTAATCAAATCTAGAGCAACTTAGGTAAAGCCATGGTTATACATGCATAAACAATCATAAGCATTTTTAAAGGTAAATTTCAATAGTTAGCTTAGGCAATCGTTTAAAAAAAAAAAGCATTCTAGGCAACCTAGATACTTCTAATTATAAGAACAGATGGCATAGCTTAACACAAAGGAAAAGAGTTTAGAAATTGGCCATTAGCCATTTGGAACTAGTCGGCCATATAGGCCTTTTATGGTGAGACATGAGAATTTTTTTTTATTGAAACTCCACCTCACTTTTAAGGTTCCTACAAGGAATGAGAACAACTAGGTTAGTCCTTTTTATTAGACTTTCAAGAGTAATGGATGGATCATCATGGTCCACCATGATTCATTTCCAAGTTGAATATGTGAGGATTTTGGATTCATCATGAACAATTATTCATGGTTCTCAACCCTCTACATATCAAGGCAAATTTTAAGCATTTTCCTAAGTAGGTAGATTCAACAAAGACCAAAGGGATTATTCCTTTATTATCTTTGGTTCTTACATCTTAGGATTTTGAACCACTCCAAGTGTTTGGATTCATCAAAGACCAAAGAGTTTAGCTCTTTATTATCTTTGGTTCACACACTATGATTTTGTAAAAACGTTTTTTTTTTAAATGGTCAAAAAGGACCGAAGAGAATTTTGAAAGGACCAAGGTCCAAGTCCCAAGCCAAGGCAAATTTTGGTCAAGTCTTGGGCTTAGATCACAAGGCCAATAATACCTTTAGAGATTTCACTCTTATTTTACTTGGAAGTCAAGGAATTTGGATTTGTCGAGACTCAATCTAAGGCCAAAGAGTAACTTGGCCAAAAACTAGTCTTGATCTCACACCTTAATGACAATGCTTAATGCATTGTTTTCAACAACTTTTAGGTCATGTTTTACAATGGTCTAGACAAATTAGTCAAGACAAGTAAGGTCCGAAGAGTAACTTGGCCTTTTGCTTGACTCGATCTCACTTTAGCCGAAGAGTAACTTGGCATAAAGTTTTGATTTTGGTTGAAACTAAGACCTAGGAAAAACTTGGTCATAGCCCATCCTTATTCTACAATCTATTCAATATGACTAGGTCAAGGATTCTTTAACCAAGACTCTAGGTCACATTGTTAAGGCCAACCGAAGAGCAACTTGGTTGGATCACTTTTCCAACACCCGAAACCAAGACTAAGGCTAAAGAATAACTTGTCCTTGTCTCAACTTCGGCTTAACAACAAGACTACACACGTCGAATAGCAACTTGGCTAGTGCTTGACTAAATATGGCTTAACAGCTCTTTAGTCATTGAGTAAGGCCGAGACCAAGGAATAGTACTAAGAGAACTTGTCCTAGCTTGTCTCGGTCTTAATTTTAAAAGATGCTTAAAACAGAGGCTAATCCTCTTAAGAATTTGGATTTAAAAACCGAATAAAAACTAAGGACTTTGGAGTCAACAAGCTACTTTGGAGTAGCACGGTTCACTATCCTTTTAAGGCTCGCAATTTCCAAGCTAGCTTGAATGTTCTTGGTCATTGCCTTTTTTGTTTGAAACTTGATAATGTTCCCAAAATCAATTCGGATTTATCATCCTCTCAATGGTTCTCCCTTGATGTTAGGTTCATTCTTCTTATTGGATTCAACATGGCACTAACACTTATGAGAGTGAAGTGTTCATGGTTCTCTCTTCAAGAAGAATTTGGATTCATCATATTCTTCGAAACATTTTCTATTTCCAAAGGATATGGTTCACTTTCCTTGGAACAAATGGATTCAACATGCTTCTTAAAATTATAAAAGTCAAGAAGACATGGTACACAAAACTGCCTAAATCATAGGGTTTTTGTCCCTTAAGGAGCTTGGATTCAACATTCTCTTAGACTCATACGAGTAAAGAAAAATGGTTCTCTTCCTTTATGAATTCAACATGAACTCTTATGTTTTATTTATAACTAAGAAATCAAGGATCACTTTTATCCAAGACAGACTCGTAAGACCCTTATGCTTTTGAAAGCCAAGAAGTCATGGATCTTTCTTGGATTTTCAAGGATCCCTATAGAGGTGATACAAAATGGATTCAACGAGTCCTTTTACTTTTACCCATAAGAGAAAAGTTTCTACCGGACTTGGTTCTCCTCCCATTCATCTTAAAAACCGAATAAAACCTTTAAAGATAGAAGCTTTTAGCTTCAAAACGAGTTTTAAAACCTTTGAGCTGATTAAAAAAAATAAAGATTGAAACTTTGAACTTCATCTTCATAAAAGAAACGATTTTTAAAAACAGAAACTTGTTTCATTATTTGAAGACTTCATAAAAACCAATTGAAAACAAGAACCCGAACTAAAGAATGCGGAAGCTTGAGAGGTTGAGGAGCATTACGCTCTGATACAATGAAATTTTTTGAGAGATTAGTGAAGATAAGAAGAGACTGAGAGTATGAAGATTGATAGTAACCAAGAGAATAAGACAATGAGAGATTAAGTATAAAAGTATAAGAGAGAATAAGAGAATTTGAGAGTATTAAAGAAGTGGGATTTTTCCCCCTTAAACATTTGTGTCGGCCCTTACAAGGTATAACTAGAAATCCTTAGAAAAACCCTAGGATCTCCCAAAAACAGTAATGAAATAGTTACATATTGTAAAAGGAAAAAATTTCTGCGTAAAAGCATAAAGCATCCGAGAAAGAGCGTGTACGGTCTGTACGCGGGACCACTAGCCGTTATCGTATCCTTTTGAGCCAACGGTGGGATCCTCGGCCAAACTGCATCCAACGGTCATCATATGAAGTCTAGAATCTTCTATGCTTCAAATAGCTCGAGTGGATCCGGTTTAGTAGTCGGATTCTGAGTTTTGGCCGAGAATCTTTATTTTCGGGAAATATGCGCATGTTTTGAGTGAACCATGCGCATATACATCTTCCGGTATGATCGCCATAACATATCGGCTCGGTTGTTCTTCGAGTCTTCGTATTGTCCATTGTTCCTGGCCTACTTTCTCACATCCGTTTGCTGAGCCTTGTCTCGATAGTACGCATTGTTCTGATGGCTCGATCCACGTATATGATGACCTGATACGGCCCGATTGCTCATGTGGCTCGATCCAACTTTATGTCGATAATGCGCATGTCCTGAAGGCTCGACTATGCACATCTCTACTCGAACTGTCCTGATTGTCTGCATGTCCCGATAGCTCGACCATGCGCATCTCTACCCGAACTGGTATGATTGTTCTTAAGGCTCGATATGTGCGTTCCGATACCCGATCATGCGCATTCTCACCCAGAGTGGTCCGATTGTCCGTATGTCCCGATATGCTTGTTCTGATAACCAACCATGCGCATTCTCACCCGAATTGGCTCGATTTCCCGTATGGCTGAATATGCTTGTTCCGATAACTTGTGATCCACGTCTTCGGCCTATGCTCATATTTTCACCACTTTTTCAATTCCGATACTTTGGCTTGGAACTCCCAAGTCTCAACACCATAATCAATTTACACAATCAAACTAAACCGAAAAAGATCACCAATGTGCATCTTGTGAGTAGGTTCTCGGAAAAGTGTTGGATATAAGCATCATGCAACTGATGTTAAGTATGAATGTTCATGATTTTGTAAGACATGAATCAATCCTTTGGCGAATTATTTTCTATTGATTTACTAAATTATTAGCAACGTGAAGCATTGTAGTATTGTCGGTAATAAGTATGAGAAGGATAAAGAATATGCGAATCATCAAGGATCATGGTCAACCAAACAAGCTCACAAGAAGCAACATACATGGCTTGAAAATAAACTTTTGCAATGTTGTTGCTTTTTGGATTTCCAAGATACCAAAGAATCATTATCAAACATGAATAACATGTGACTGACCTGACCTCCTCGTATTTAGAAAGGAATTGCATTTTGCATCTAAAAAATTGATTTGCTGCATAGAACATACCCTGACCAACTGAGCCTGTGCCTTTCAAATACCGCATAATTTTGTAGCTGCTTGAAGGTATCACAGAGTGAATAAGAAAATTTCGAGAGCATAAGCTCTTGTAGCTTATACCTAAAAACAACTAAGGTAACCCAATAAAACACAGGTCTTCTGCTCTAGGTTGAAACTTTTTCCTTATCTTAGGAGAAGTAAAATTGTAACATAAACTATTGTATTAATTAACCGTAGTTGATGCATAATCTGGAACCTTAGTTGTATTAACATAAGAAATCCTATTTTTTTCAACCTAGAAAAGGTATCTTATTGATTAGAAAGACTATTGTTAAGATAAAAATTTCCCAAAATTTTAAAGGTATATGAGACTGAAACAACAACTATCTAGCTATATTTAATATATGCTGATGGTTCCTTTATGAAAAAATGAATTTAAGGAATTTGAGGACAAAAATAATAGGAAACAATATCGTTAGACAAAATTTTAATTCATTTGCATTGTCTAATCCAACAACTTCATTTTTGCTTCATATTTTAGCTTTTACCATTCTAAAAACTTATTAAAAAAACATTTGATTAAGCATGAAATAAATAAACAAGAGTAGCTAGGTATGATAGTCACAAAATATTTGTAGTCATCGTCAGTCGGGACGCTAAAAAGAGGTTTTTGCACATATATTATGTCTTAATTTAAATGGAAAGTTTTTCTGTTTAGATAAAAAAAAATATTACAAACATCATAATGATGTTTTTTATCTTTAAAATTTTTGAATATTTTCAAGACATCAATTCTAAATTGAGAAGGATATCATAACCTCTTTTTTTCCCAATACAGTGTGTTAACTTTGACTAGAACAAACATGAGACCCTCAACTCCCGAGTAATTTTTCGAATTAAATATTCATTAGAAGTAAAATTAACTTGAATTCAGAGATAAACAACACATTGTGTATATAAAAAGCACCGATTAACTTAATATATCCTACTTCAACTACTCTGACAGTGTAACTATTAGTTAGAGTCTATATTCTGATAAAAATTCTATTGTGTGTCACATGGTGAGTAGCCTCTAAATCTATTACCCAAACTTAAAAGACAATTATTATTCTTTAGAGATAAAAGAAATCAACATGTCAAAAGAAGAATGTATATGGCGTACGAGATACGTACGTAAAATCCACGAAACTACATGAAATGAATTTGAAGACGAAGAACAAACTATTTCAGTTGTTGGTGTAGAACTAGTTATGTGAAGTTATAAGCTTAGATAGGAAACCATAGTCTAAATTTGATCATTTGTCATTTGTCAGTTGATAATGTTAAAGACTGCTCTTGTTAGTTTTAATAAAAAAATTGTTGTCTCTATACAGAAATGGTTCAACTGTTGTGGTTTCTTTGTAAGATAATGGAAATATTATTGATTCAGTGTCTGCAATGTACATTCGAGCACATATATATATACATTATGATAACATATAGTCTAGGTCAATATAATGATCCAACGGCCCAACGTAAGACCCAATACTCCTCCTCAAGTTGGAGTATGGAGATTGAGAATGTTCAACTTGTAAACTAGATAATCAAACTGTTTCCGATCAAGTGGTTTCGTAAGGAGATTCGCCAATTGATCACTTGTACGAACATGGATTGTCTCAATTCGCTTGTCTTGAACAGCATCACGAACAGCGTGGCAATCATTCTCGATGTGTTTAGTGCGTTCATGAAACACATGATTCGCCGCAATGTGAATAGTTGCCTGACTATCACAGAACAAGCGGATATGAGCACTCTGGGAACAAACGAGATCACACAACAGTTGACGAAGCCACATAATCTCACGTAAGCATCATGCATAACACAATATTCGGCCTCAGTGGAAGAGCGAGAGACAGTGTCTTGTTTCTTGTTCTTCCAAGATAGAGGAGAACCACCAAGGAATGTGACATAAGCACTCAAACACCGTCTAGTAAGTGGACAGGAGGCCCAGTCGGAGTCACAGTAAACAGTGAGGGTCAAGTCGTTAGTAAAACTATAAAGAAGACCTTGACCGGCTGTGTATTTGAGATAGCGCACAACACGCATAGCAGCGTCCTAATGAGATTATCGAGGCATCTGCATAAACTGGGATAAAGTATGAACAACATAAGAAAAATCAGGGCGACTGATGAGAAGATAAACCAGTCTACCAATCAAGCTTCGGTAACGTGAGGGGTCGGCTAGGAAAGAGCTAGTCTTCGTAGCAAGATGATAGTTTTGTTCCATGGGGAACGTAGCAGGCTGAGTACCAAGCATACCAATATTAGAAATAATTTCCAGAGCGTATTTGCATTGAGAAACGAAAATACCAGTGTTGTTGCGAGCTATCTCGAGACCGAGAAAATATTTGAGCATACCCAAATCTTTCATATGAAAACAGTCACCTAAGTAGGATTTAAATTGAGAAAGAGCAGCTGAGTTATCACCACAAATCAGCAGATCGTCGACATATATAAGAACCCGTATTTTGATATCATCATGAGAATAAGTGAAGAGCGAGTAATCCACATAAGACTGAACAAAACCAAACTGTTTTAACGCGGTAGTAAGCTTAGCAAACAAACAACGAGGGGCTTGTTTACGTCTGTAAAGAGATTTGTGGAGAAGACATACTTTGTTGGGAGAAGCATGCCGAAAGCCAAGAGGTAGTTTCATGTAAACCTTGTCCTCTAATTCACCATGGAGAAAGGTGTTATTAGCATCCATTTGGTGAATCTCCTAGCGTTTGACAGCAGCAACTTTAAGGAAAGCTCGGACTGTTTTCATTTTGACGACCGGAGCAAACGTCTCTTTGTAATTTTCCCCTTCGACCTGATGATTACCGAGAAATACTAAGTGAGCCTTATGGGGTTCGATAGAGCCATCCGAATTATATTTGACTTTGAAAACCCAGGTGTTGCCAAGCGCGA
Organism: Iberis pinnata; assembly: GCA_900406425.1. Classification (NCBI taxonomy): domain Eukaryota; kingdom Viridiplantae; phylum Streptophyta; class Magnoliopsida; order Brassicales; family Brassicaceae; genus Iberis; species Iberis pinnata. The sequence goes on along the minus strand of OVBE01002734.1, from coordinate 14,851 downwards.
CCTTACCAGGTGGAAAATCAACAATGCTGAACGTGCTGTTTAATTCCAAGGCGTTAATCTCTTTAACAACCGCATCATTCCAGACCTTGTCACGCATTGCCTCTTTGTAATTGCAAGGCTCAACACCTGCCGAGACAACTACGAGAAAAACTTGGTGTCGAGGTGAAAAAACAGAGTCCGAGATATAATGGTCAAGAGAGTATGGAGTGTTACCTCGAGAAGAACAGGGTATGCATTATCAGTGGAGCAAGCATTATAAAGCAGGTAGTCATCAAGATTCTTAAGTGGAGTTGTAGACCTAAGACCACGACCCAATTGAGCTACATAGGCTGGCGTGTCATAAACGAGAGGAGGATGCAGCTCGCGTGTTTCTGTATCAGCAGAATGAGGAGAAACCGGAACAACAGCAGATAGTTGGGGCAGGGTCTAGAGCACCTCCCCTGTCGTGAAAAACAGGTTGGTGATCTAACCAATCAAAGTCCAAGTTATCAACAGGAGATGGGATTAAAGCAGAGGAAGACATCTCGTGTGTAAGAGAGGCGTAAGGAAAATTTTCTTCTTGAAATTTCACATCACGGGAGATAAAGAAATCATTTTCTCTATGTCATACAATTTCCATCCTTTCTTACCGAAAAGATACCCGAAAAAGATGCAATGGCGACTTCGCGACCCAAATTTATCTTTGTCTCTAGTTTTATTGTGAGCATAACACGAAGAGGCAAAGACACGAAGCTGATTGTAGCTTGGTTTCTCTTCGAACAGAACCTCGTAAGGGCAGTGGCCTTTAAGTGTAGCAGTCGGAATTCGATTAATAAGGTGTGCGGCAGTTAAGACGGCTTCACCCCAAAATTTTACCGGTATACTAGCTTGAAATAGGAGTGAGAGAGCCATATTAAGAATGTGACGGTATTTTCTTTCGACTCTACCATTTTGTTGAGGCGTGTAAACACATGATGTTTGATGAACGATCTCTTGTTGTTGAAAGAAAGAGTTTAAGCTTACAAATTTTGCTCCGTTATCACTGCAGATAATTTTAACTGATTTGACAAATTTTTTTTCGGAATAAGAACAAAAATTTTGGAGAATAACTCGCACTTCACATTTCGCAAGGAGGAGATGTATCCATACAGAGCGTGAGAAGTAATCGACAATAGTCAAGACATAAACAACACCACAACTAGTTGCAGTCCGATACGGACCCGAGATATCAATATGAATCAACTCAAAACATTCTTTTGTTTTATTTGAACTATCCAGAAAAATTTCACGTGTTTGTTTAGCTCTAAAACAAATGTCACAGGGACTAGAAGAATTCGAAACACCAGAAATAAGCAAAACAGAAGAAGCTGAAACCGCAGGATGTCCGAGATGCCGATGCCACAAAACTGAATCAAAAACCAAACTCACTCTATCTGCTTGCATAGTCATGACATCCGTGAGATAATACACACCATCCCGTTCTTCACCGGCTCCAATCAGAGTCCTCGATAAATGGTCCTGCAAAAGGCGTAGCGTGTCAGTAAACAAAGCAAAACAATGATTTAGTTGTTTCAATAATTTGGAGACAAAAATCAAAGAGAAATTCAGGTTAGGCACGTAAAGCACATCATAGAGAACAACCACATCAGTGAGTGCAAGTGTGCCCATACTATGAGACAATGTTTTGCTTCCATCTGCAAATGCTATAGAACATAGAGTAGTGTCAACAATATCATGCAACAACGAAATGTCTCCAGTCATATGATGAGAACCTCCCGTGTTAATAATAACATTTCCTAAATTTTTACCAGATACCTTATCGGAATTTACACCTGAAGTTTTAGATTGAGCCATCGCACAAATTGCTTGCCATTGCTCATATGTGAAATTCAGAAAAGATGAGGAGTTGTGTGTCGTGGCATTAGCAACATTTGCGTGTACTCTTCCACAAACATAAGGCATCAGAATCAATCCACGTCCACTGGTCCGTCCAGCACGCTCAAGCACCCAAATAGGATAACCAATCTTGAGCCAACAATGACAAACCTCATGACCAGACTTACCACAATTGGAACAAAGGATACTGGTTTTGTCTCTATTACTAAAACTCAAAACAGAGGAATGAGACGAGTCCAGGACAGAGTCACACCATGTTGCAAAACCAACGGCTTCAACATGTGTCTCAAGTACCCTAGAGCCGAGCAAACGCTGCTCTTCTCGCACAACGCGCTAGTAAACATTTGCCATGTCCGGAGCAGGAATCATATCAATGATCGAAGTGATAACGTTTCCAAAGCGAGACTCATCAAGTCCCATAACGAATTGGTGTACCTTCTCCTCTTCTCTTTCTTTGGTAAAAGTTGTACTCGCACCACAAGTAGAAGATGGAATTGACTTGTATGTGTACAACTCATCCCACATCGCAGCCAATTTTCCGTAATAATCCTTCACCGGTAAGCCCTCTTTCTGACAAGAAGCTATTTGAGTCCAAAGATTATGAACTCGGACATTGTTTAGAAACCGTACCATTCACGAAACCAGTCTTTTTCTTGGCCCGCAGAGCATTCAACATCTCTGATGCCCACTCGTTGTAGTTTTCTCCTGTCAATAAAACAGAGGTAATCATACCTCACAGAATATTTGAAGAATACAACGAATATGGCATGGAATCACCACTACGCACAGAACTTGCATCTATTTTAGCTATGGTCGATCGAGATCAATGTGCTTGAAGAAGACGAAGAACAATACATAACAGAAGAAGAAAGAAAAATATCTCAAACAGATTTTCATAATATCAGCTCTGATACCATGTAAGATAATGAAAATATTATTGATTATGTGTCTGCAATGTACATTCGACCACATATATATACATAATGATAATATACAGTCTAGGTTAATATAATGACCCAATGGCCCAACGTAAGGCCCAATATTCTTCTCTTCGTAATATCCAAAAAGAAAATCATGTATTCTATAACATATATGAATCATGTGGTAAAATTTAAAATATTGAGAACACTTTGCCTTACAATAACCACCATGAGTCAATATGACATGATTTGAATCTCCAGCATTAGATGTGCTGTTCTGAAAGTTACAAAACTAGAAAATTTACCTCAAGAGGAAGAAGATGATGAAGAACGACTAGAAAAAGTAAAAATTAGGGTTATGGAAGGATTACTATGCTTGACATGAAATGGTTTCATTTGGCTAAAAGAAGAAATTGTCGTTCTCCACTCGTTCCAATACTCGTTTTGTGTGTCAAACATACGTCTAGCTTTCATGAGAAGTTATATTTATTAATTTTGAATTATTACCAGAAAAATAAAAAATAAATACCCACTGAATTCATTTCGACTGCCTATGTGGCAATTTCTGCAACGAAGATTTAATTCCCTTGACTTGAATTTACTCCTCGATATATACATCGAGAAATCAAGGAGTAAGGGGCAAACTATTGGGAATAAAATAATCCACTTCAGACTATGCATCCCTGGCCCCAAAAGGCTAATAAAGCAAACCCTTAAACCAACCCCGTAAATCAAAAGCTACGTATTTCAAGCTCAACTCACCAACTAGAGAGAAAAACATCTAAAAAGGGAAGAATTCTTTTCCCGATCGACCGCGTATTGGCTCCGATTTCTTCTCCAAGATATTGGAAATGATCTATTTTCATTCATCAACATTAGAAAAATGAAATCTTCCTGAAACTATGAGGCTTAGAAAGATTTAATCTCATTACTACATATAAAGATCTTCTTTACTCGAAAAAAGGGGGATCAAGCCTAGAAAATACTTTTAGATCTTCCATTGTACTTAAATTTATGATAATCAATAAAATCACGCTTTCGACTACTTTTGTCTATTTAATTGTCACTTAGTGTTTGTCTGTGTCCCGTTTTGCATTTAGACGAATCACCCTGATTATACCAAAAACCACCTCAGCAAAGAGTGTTAGTTTAAAGCGATAAGAATTGAACCAGAGGAATATTTGAACAAAAATAGAGAATTAAGGATGAAGAGATCGACGAAGACACTCCAAAATTTTGGGGACAAGGAGTTCGAAGGAGCAGCAAAATCGACAACATCTAAATTAAGAAGTTGATAGGTGGGAAAAAGAGTTTTTTTTTTATTATAGGGGTATAACTGTATTATTAAGGAAAAAATATCGTATAACTAAAGCGTTGATACGTAATTGATATACTATTTCATTCAATCTAGTAGTCTGTATATATTTGTAACAAGTCATCTATAATGAAATATACACTATTCTATAATTCTATATAGTATCACCCTAAATTAAGGTTCTAATACCTCTTTTTCTCTAAAATATCACTCAGTCTTCCGCAGCAGACGCTGTAAGCATGTCTGCTTTTTCCGGTAACAATAGTCAACTCCCATACTATTCTCAACATCAACATAGGTAATGTAACCAAACTTATTTCTACTAATTACCTCATGTGGAGTCTCCATGTTCATTCTTTGATTCATGGTCATGGTCTGGTCCGAAATCTTAATGGTATTTAAGCACCCTCTACCACCATTCTGGTCAATGATGTTGCCACTCCTAACTCTAACTTTGAATTTTGGGAACGCCAGGAAAGACTCATCTTTAATGCATTGATTGTTGCTATCTCTGCAACAGTCCAACCATTGGTTTCACGAGCCACATGTGCTGCTCATATTTGGGAGATCTTTGCGTGCACTTATTCTAAGCCCAGTCATGGACATATCAAGCAGCTCAAGTCACATATCAAGTCCTAGAATAAAGACACGAAAAAATGATTTTTATTTTCAGGGCCATTTAACTAAGATATATCAACTTCCTATCTTGGGAAAACCATTTGATCATGAAGATCAAATTGAGTTTATCCTATAGGGCTTACCAGAGGAGTACAAACCTCTTGTTTAGGAGATTGAAGGCATAGAAGTACCCCCTACCCTCACTGAGTTGTATGAGAAGCTACTTAATTATGATCCAAGCTTCAAACTGTCATGACTCAACATTCCTCTAGGTTTAGAGTCCTTCATGCTAATGCTAATTTGGTTCAGCACCAGAGATCTTAGCCTCACAACAAACAGAATAATAACAATTATTCTAGGTAGTACACTACAACACAGTACTAGTCACAGCCTCAAAGCAATATGTATTACAATCGCCCACCTTGTCCATAACTTGGTAAGTGTCATATATGTGGTGTTCAAGGCCACAGTTCTAAGCAGTGTCCGCAGCTCCCCTCCTACCAGTTTGTCTAGTCTTCTTCTCAGCAACATCAGGTCTCTCCTTAGTGTCCCACAACGAATATGGATTTTTCCTCCAGCTACAATCCTAAGAGTTGGTTGTCAGATAGTGGCGCATCTCACCATGTCACTAGAGATTTTGAGAACCTTCCACTTCATCAACCCTACAATGGGACAAAAGATCTTATGATTTTTGATGGTAAGACATTGCCTATCACACATATTGTTCTATGCTACTTCCTTCTACTCTAAAAACTTTAACTTTACATAAAGTTTTATGTGTACCTGAAGTATAGAAGAATCTCATCTCGGTTTACTGTCTTTGCAATTCTAACAATGTTTATGTGAAATTATTTCTTGCTTCCTTTCAGGTTAAAGATCTCAGTACGGGGATCTGTTACTTCCAGTAAAGACAAATAATGATTTATATGAGCGGCCAGTCAGGAGAAAGCAGTTTGCAGCATTGTTTACCTCTCCAACTCAGCGTGCAACCCTCTTCTCTTGGCATCTCAGATGTTGTTCTATAGCATATTATTTTCAATTTTCATCTACATGTTTTGTCACATTTGAAATATCTAAAACCTTGTTCAAATTGTTTGCTCAACAAAACACATAAATTGTCTTTTCTGAATCTAGTATTACTTCATCTCGTCCATTTGAATTTATTTTTAGTGATGTTTGGACATAACCAATTTTTTCTACTAGCAATCACAAATATTACCTGGTTTTTGTTGTTCCCTTCTCTAGATATACATGGTTGTATCCCTTCCAACAAAAATCTCAAGTCAAGATAGTTTTTGAAGTGTATAAATCACTGGTAGAGAATAAGTTTCAGACACGAATTGTCACCTTGTTTATGGACAATGGAGGTGAATTTTTAGCGCTTAAGCCTCAACTGACAGCTGCTGGTATTTCTCATCTGACGTCTCCTCCACATACACCAGAAGACAATGATGTTTTTGAACCCAAACATCGCCATATGGTAGAAACAAGTCTCACCCTTCTATCCACTACTTCAGTTCTGAAAGAGTATTGGCATTATGCGTTTATCATTATTGCCTACCTGATCAACATAATTCCTACACCAAATATTGGAAATCAAATACCATTTTAGAAGTTATTTAACATGAAATCAAACCTGCTCCTCATAAAATGGTCGATCGCCTCTGCCTTGTGCTTTCATGGATTACTCCACCTCTCAATCGGCGTATCTGTGTCTTCATATAATTTTGGGTCACTCATATGTCTCTCGACATGTACAGTTTGATGAAACTAGCTTTCAATTTGCTCAGCCATCTCACGATGCCTCCTTTGCTGAAGATGACTCAACCTCGTCTCGGATTTTGATAACGGATAAACACACTTTGATTAAATACTTAAAATAGAACCAATGTTTAAAGCAAAACAAACATTTCCTTCCTCATTAGCAAAGAATCAACAAGGTAGAAGGAATTCTTATAAAAATGAAGAACAATATTTCAAGTGAGAACTACATAAATGAGAGAGTGTAAACAAACTAATTTCATCGATATGATCCTAAATCTTCAACCTCCTATGTGTTATAAAACTCATGATCTCCTTTTAATTTCAGTCATTCATTTCTTCTAATCTCCACCGTACATGTGTCTTCTCCTTTTGATCTCTTTTTCCTATATCAAATCTTTCTTCTCTTGAAAACCTTACCCTCAAGGTTTATATGAGAAAATAATCCATGGATGGCCACTAGATATTCACATAAATGGGAGGAGCCTGTGATTGGAAGCACTAGGTTCTTCATTTGGTGGTCTTGGAGAAGATCCATAAGAAAACTCAAGTAGCGTTCGTAAATGATAAAGCTGAACCGCTATTGTATGTCCTAAGAGGCTATTGTACCAACATTGCCCATATAAAGAGATATGAGAAAAACTCTTCTTTTTCTCTAACTCATGTTAGATAGAGTTGTACCCATTGTGCATCACATGCTGAACGTCACCAAACAAAACCAAAACGGCCAACATAATGTGACAATCATGCAAATGATTGTTCAACCAAACCACCACAGATATCACTATATCTGCTGAGTTATATCCAATTTCTGTTGAATTTATACAAACCAGAGCTTGATGTTCATATTTCAATACATTGGTAGCTCCACTAAGTCCATAATCAGATTGTAACTCAGCCCTAATTCGAACAACACACTCAAATCCTCCTCTGCTGAATAGGTCACCTAATAAGCATCTCATGAAAGTTCCTTCAGCTGATTGTCCTTCAACCCAAAGCAATAAAATCCTAAATTTAAACCTCCACTTATGTTTCACTTGAAACTGATTATCACCAAGAACAAACAATTCTAAGCTACTTGCAGCAATTCTTGACGACATTGTGTAAAATTTCTCTTGGTACCTAAGCTCATGTGACTTCAAAATATGTTCTAAATGACTCGTGCTTGGCCTAACCATCTCAACCTCACATAAGTTCTCATTACTCATATTAAAATTGTGAAATATAAGCTGAGAATCTATCTTACTATACCACTTATGCTTCTTAAGAAACTTCATAGAACCAATGATAATAGGTTCCAGCAGATCATAATTTTCCTTGAAGCATGAAAAATCTCTAATCTTTTGATACTGACGTGCATGTTCTCTTGAATTGTGATATGCTATGCAACTTATTTGTAAATATGCAATTATACTCCCATTAAGACCACCAAAGCATAATGGTAACATCAAATCTTCATCTACCATCATCTCTTGAAATGCCCTGGTCTAATTTGTTAATCCTTGTAAACGCATTCCATAAACCTTTTGTGATAGCTTATGATTCCTAGCACTCTTGCGAACACTCTTGATAGGTTCAGGTTTTAATCCTAAATCTACACTGCAGAGAACAAATCCTTTTAGTATAGATATGGTCAATTTCTCACAAAGACCAGATTGTTTGACTCTCAGTTAAAAGTTTGTTTCTAGCTAAGACAATAATAAAAAACGGTTTTTAAGCAATTAAAGGAAACGCTAGGTGTTAGGGAATTCCACATGTTATCAGGTTTGAAGTTCAGGTTGACATGCAAGATTTATTAATGAAAGTGTTCTCAACTCAAAAGACAAAGATAGACTAATATCCTCCTGAAGTATTAGACCCCAATAATCGAATTACCAAACATAAACTTCCACCGTGTTTAAAAAATTCAATCATGCAATGATTTCAGAAAAAATATGTTCATAAGCATCAAAGTCAATACTACCTCAAGAAGAGACACTTACTCATCTAGACTAGGTCAGGTTTCTAAACCAAATCTCTTTGTATTTATTAACTTAATATCATGAACTATGTGATCAAACTAATTCAAGCAATAATAACAAATCTATACTAAGAACCTAACAATTCAAATTCATAATGTCAAACTCTAACCATCAAATCATAATTTCCCTGGGATAAACCATAAAACCTAACAAGGTGATTACTCAGACATGACTAAGCAATCAACAATCATCATCATTAGAAGAAGACACATAAAAATCAAATTGTATTAAAAGTAAAGGCAAAGTTTTATAAATCTTCTCCAAATACAAGGTTTAAAGTCTCCTTTTCTCTGAAAATCTCTCAAAGTAATTGTAATGTCTGTGTATTCCTAAAACTAAGCCTAAGGCTATTTATATTGATCTAAAAATTAAGAAAAACATAATCCAATAAGGAAAACTCTTCATAAGTCTTTAGGAAAAATGCATATTTTTGATAATTTCCAAGCTGGTTCGGGTGCAGGGATCGATCGATCCAAATAGGGATCGATCCATCTGTCGTTCTTTTCCTTCCGAGATCGATCAATCCAGGATGAGATAGATCAATCTGATTTTCCGTAGATCTCCTGGAGCTTTGGATCGATCGATCTCTCTTCATACGATTCCTAGATCGATCTTTTTCAATTGGATTCAATCCATCCATCTTCATTTTGCCCATTTCCACCTGAAATATTATGAAAATCATCCTTTTTGCTCCAGAACATCTCAAACACCTAAAATCCTGAATACATACCAAAATACGTGGAAAACACTCGAATGATGCCAAATAGCAAGTTTAAATACCCACTATAAAGTATCAAAATCGAGTGATATCAACTCCCCCAAACTTAGATCTTTGCTTGTCCTCAAGTGAAGCAAGACCAAATCTAGAGAAGATGTTTGAAAACTAGACATGAACTAGAATCTCAGCAACCTTAAGCTCAAAAATCAAAAACTAAAAGACATTAATCCTAGACAACCTTTGCAAAAATAAATTGTTCACCACCACATAATATAACCAACATACTTCCTACTCTAAATCCCAAATTAATCAAGCCATCAAGTCATATCAACCAGCTTATTATATTCAATTAAGTACAAATAAGTGCGTTCTTACCTATGGGGTGTCGATCAATGCCCTAGAATATCCGTCATTCAAGATCCCCATACCAATTTGAGCATCGAGCCACTTCGGATCCCGTCCTTTCCTTCTCTTTTTCTCACTTTTTTACTCATTTTTTCCTTTTTCTCTTTTTTTTAGCAGACGGTTTTTTCTTGGAATTGACTACGGATTTCTAGATCACGCTTTCAATCCTTTTATGTACCATTTTTGTATTAAAGGGAAAGAGGATGGGATTGGAATCGTGGGAAGTATTCCTACATATGCTAGAAAAGGTCTTCCCAAAACCAATTGCACATCTGAATTTCGCTCAGTATCTATGACATGGAAATCGAGCGGGATAACACAATCTCCGGCTTGCACCATCACATTAGAGATCAATTCATTTGAGGATATGATAGAGTTATTAGCTAGTTTAAAATCTAGCCATGATGGTTTAATGGCTTTTAGTCCCAACTTCTCAGCAATAATCTTGGACATGACGTTAACGTTAGCCCATGTATCATAGAGTGAATCCATGAAAATCACTCCTTTGATCTAGACTAGAACTAAGAATTCGCCAGGGTCTTATAGTTTTTGAAGTCTTCTTAGTGGAATAATCTGGTTAGAAGCTTCATCATAGTATACAAACTCTTCTTCAGAAGTATCATGCTCTTCTAGGCATTCAATATTGAGTTCGGTTAGTTATTTAGAAATTTCAGCAGTCTACAGGGGGGATCGGCCGATCTCGTCTTTTTCCAAGATCTGGTCGGATAGATCGATCGATCGTTTTTCCCGGAGACTTTCTTTTCACCTGGATCGATCAATCCAAGTATGTATATCGATCGATCTGCTGTCTTTGGATTTCTATGGATAAGTGGATCGATCGATCCCTTAGGGGATCGATCGATCTCTTTGCCTGCATCATTACCAAAACTTTTAAAATTTGCATAATTTTTACACTCATCATTCTTCTTTCCAGTACCCGAATTTATGGCATTGCAGTGGTCTTTTGGGTTGTCTTCCACTTTCCCAGGAAGAACACTAACTTTTCTCTTAACTGCTTCTGAGGTTTGAGCCACTTGCAGATCTAGTTTCTTAACATGATTTGACAATGTTTCAAACTTATTATTCAAATCATTATATATGCTGTCAAGCTTGACATTCATGTTCTTTTCAAAACGTTGCTGCCTTTCTAGAATCTCCTTTATCATTGATTTGACCTTGTTGTCTTGAGGGGGAGTTATTTATTGAAACCCAGGTTGAAAGGATGTTTGAAAACCTCCTGAGTTTGAATTCTGCACAAAACTTATATTTTGGTTTCCTTGGAAACCACTTCCACCTGAATTTTGACCGAATGCTTGTCCAGAATTCTGCACAAAGCTCTGCGATTGGTTTAGATACATGTGGTCTTGTGGATTAGCCACATTAGTACTCCTCCAATAGAGATTACCTTTATTGAAGCCTTGATTGTACACTCTTTGTCTGGCTATTAATATAGCTCACTTCCTCTGCATTCTTAGGTTCTGAAATAGCAAAACAATCAGCCTTAATCTTCTCCACATCCTCACTGAAACTGACATGTTTTTCACTTTGCTTCTTGAGAAGTTGAGTGAGAAGTCCTTTCACCTCAGTATGATCAGAAGATTCTGATGATCTTACTCTTCGATCATAGTCGGGGAAGTGGTTGTTATTGCTCTGAGCTAGATTGTCAATCAGCTTGTAGGATTCATTCACCGGTTTTGTCATGAAGTCACCATTGCTAGCAGTATCAAGAGATAGTTGATACTGCTGTTCTATATCCCTATAGATGGTATTGAGAAGACTTAGCTCAGAGAATCCATGATGAGGACAGTCCCGAAGGTACTCCTTAAATCTTTCCCAAGCTTCATAAAAGGATTCTACAGGACCCTGTTGAAATTGAGAGATCTTGTTTCTTAGATTGTTGGTCCTTGTAGAGGTATAGAAGTGACTCAGGAAATTGGGTTTGCATTCATCCCAAGTATCTATAAAGTTAGCAGGAATCAACTTTAACCATCTAAGAGCTCTAACAGCAAGAGAGTGATTGAAGAACTTACAATGCATAAAGTCTTTAGAGACTCCATTGAGCTGAGTGGTGCTGCATATGTCCTCAAAGCTATCTATATGATCTATATGATGCTCGGTCGGCAAACCATGGAATTGGTTTTGACTGAGTAACTAGATAAGCTAAAACAGGAACTGATAGTCCTATCTTTAAAGTTGTCAAGGGTGTAGAGCATTCCTATTGACGATGAAAGCTTCAGATCTCCAACTAGTACCATGTTTTGATGTAGTGGGCGATTTCTGACATATTCTAGTGGGTCTTGATTACCATTACCACCTACTTGATGTTTCGGTGGCAATTGATTGTCGTTACCTCCTTCTTGTCCTTGTGGAACTTGATTGCCGATTCTTCTAGGTTGGTTAATCACCAACTGATGTAGTCCTTGCTGAGGATTATGGACGTTTTGGTCTTCAAGTAAGACTGGATTGTTGATAATAATGTTGTCTCCCATTGTGTTGGAAGAGCTTGCGCTTTTTCTTGCTTTTCGGTTTGAGCGTTCTACTCTTACTAATTCTTCGTTAGTGAGGTTGACTAATTCAGATGATATGTTAGATCTCTGTTCATGCACTTGCAAAACAAAGACAAGCAGAAAGAATAAGATTAGCACTGAAAAATAAAAATCTTAGACTAGATGCTAAGTAAAACTTAAAAGGCACAATTGGTCCCCGGCAACGGCGCCAAAAATCTGATAGTTCAGGTTTTAATCCTAAATCTACACTGCAGAGAACAAATCCTTACAGTATAGTTGGGTCGATTTTCCACAAAGACCAGATTGCGCGACTCTCAGTTAAGCTAAGACAATAATAAAATGGAGTGTTTGATTTAGATATATTATAAAAAGAGTAATTAAAAATAACTTTTAAGCAATTAAAGAAAACGCTAGGCATTAGGGATCTCCACATGTTATCAGGTTTGAAGTTCAAGTTGACATGCAAGATTTATTAATGAAAGTGTTCTCAACTCAAAAGACAAAGATAGACTAATCTCTTCCCGAAGTATTAGACACCTATAATCGAAATACCAAATACAAACTCCCGCCGTATTTATACAATTCAATCATGCAATGATTTCAGATTTGATATGTTCATAAGCATCAAAGTCAATACTTCCGCAAACAGAGACACTTACTCATCTAGACTAGGTCAGATTTCTAAACCAAATTCCTTTGTATTTATTAACATAATATGATGAACTAGGTGATCAGGCTAATTTAAGCATTAATAACAAATCTAGACTAAGAACCTAACAATTCAAATTCATAATGTCAAACCCTAACCATCAAATCCTGATTTCTGGGATAAACACTAAAACCTAACAAGGTGATTACTCAGACATGACTAAGCAATCAACAATCATCATCATTATAAGAAAGCATATAAAAAATAGAATTGTATTAAAAGTAAAGGCAGAGTTTCATAAATCTTCTCCAAATACAAGGTTGAAAATATCCTTCTCTTTGAAAAGCTCTCAAAGTCATTGTAATGTCTGTGTATTCCTAAAACTAAGCCTAAGGATATTTATATTACTAAATATTAAGAAAAACCTAATCTAATAAGGAAAACTCTTCATAATTCTTTAGGAAGAATGCATCTTTTTGATAATTTTCAAGCTGGTTCGGGTGTTGGATCGATCGATCCATCGTTCTTATTCTTCCGAGATCAATCGATCCAGGATGAGATAGACCGATCTGATTTTCTGTAGATCTCCTGGAGCTTTGGATCGATCGAAACGATTCCTAGATCGATATTTTTCACTTGGGTTCGATCCATTCATCTTCATTGTGCCCATTTGCACTCGAAATCTTCTGAAAACCATCTTTTTGCTCTAAAACGTCTGAAACACTTAAAATTTTGAAAACATACCAAAAACACGTGAAAAACATTCTAATGATGCCAAATAGCAAGCATAAATACCCACTATAAAGCATCAAAATCGAGTGATATCAACTCTCCTTCACCAATATAATACCATCTCGAGGTGTAATTTGACTTTTTCTAAACTACTCATCAACTTATCGTTTCCCCAAACGTGCATGACTATATTTGATAATTGCAGGTGTACTTCCCATACTAAGGTAGGTTCTTGAGTTGATTTAACCATTTTATAACATCTACAAATACTAGATAACCCTTGCCTTAAACACATTAGTCTACGTGCATAGTATTTTCTTATTCTTTTCCGCTTATCATTTTCAATCATCATTCCACTATGTTGCCACACATAGTTATTCCAAAAAAAAAGGAGTTCCCTTACCTTTTGCCACAATTCATGGTAACGTGACTGACAGAAAAGTTGAAAATGCCAGTAGCATGCTTTGACAATATATACTTTGATCATGGCAACAAGTGCTGTAAGAAACCATTGTATCTCTACTAATTCTACCGTGGAGTGCATCAATCCATATTTATCAAACTTTGAATTCCAATTAGCTAAATAACCTCCTATGCGATATGATACTTCTTCCCCACAGGAAGAGTAATCAGGTTCTGACGCGCAACATTATAAATTCTTGTAATCCAACCCTTCGCATCTTTAAACAATAGCATTTTTGTACCAAACCTCATGTTTGAAGAAACACAATGTGTTCTTGTATTGAGTCTCTTGCTTTTGATTTGTTTTTGAACTTAAATTTCCATGTCTTGTAAAGTAAACTCCATGGCTCACACAACTATGTTTATCTCTTTTTCTCTTGTTAAGCATTTTATCGAACACTTGGTGTGCAACAAATTTGATGCCACAATCTATGAACATGTGGAATTTTCGAGCTTCATCCAAACCATCACTAAAGAGCCATGTTTCCTTTTGAGAGATATTAACTATTGAGGCTGTAACTGCATGTTTTTTATTCTCAGCAGAGCCATCCATTCCAAAAAAATCCTAAAAAGTTTCTATGGCTAGGTTCGATGTCATATATTGGTACCTGAAGCAGTGGAGTTGTTTTTGTTTCCTCAAGAATCGATTCTGTCTCATATGGCTTCTTGTTAACCAATTCTGAAATTGCTTATACTGTTTCTTCTTGAATCGATTTTGTTCCTTCAGTGGAGACAAATTCATGTGACCTTATAAACTGTTAAACCAGTCCTTGAAAGTCAATATTTCTGGACGAGGTCAAAATGATCTGATTTAGGTGACATGAGTCTTATATTTAAATTAGAATAAAAAGTATGAAAATAAATTACG